>JAGPOW010001711.1:1253981-1291473 GCA_030014935.1 Caiman crocodilus | reverse complement strand
GGCTGAGGTAGCCGTTTGAACACGCATCTGAGTTACTGTAAGCTAAATATCTAGCTTCATCTCAAGTAGCTTACTCACTCGCATTGTCCAGAGGTGGTTGGAGTTTTCCTCTGGAGGCAGATTACTCTTGGAGCAAGCAGTGATGAGGAGAAAGCCAGTTTCAGATTCACCTGGATGATCGCATGGTTAATGGCTGCCTTCTTCCTGGCCCGGGCCTTTTTATCCCCTCTCTGACCTCAGCAGCCCGGTCCAATCGAAGCTGCCAATACTGGCCACAAGCCAACCAATCTACCAAGCATCCCTGGCTACCTGGGCCTGTGCGCAGGGCCAGGCTTTCCCCCCTGCCCAGGCCCCAGGCCTTTGTCATGCAGACCAGGGAGGGAGATCCCCGCCCTGAGGGATTCATCACCAGCCTCTCAGGCTCGTGGAGACAGATCTCTGGAGAGGGGCACCGACGGTGGCATTTCTGAGACACTTCCCCCCGCTCCTATATAAGCTCAGACGCGGGGCCTCTCAGGGCCGTGTGTCCAGCCGTGTCGGGTCAGGGAGTTCCCACGGGATGCCAGAAGAAGAAAAAGGAAAAAAAACCTAGAATATGAAACAAGTTAAGACAATAATAGACAGAAACCATAAAATCTGATGACAGTCTTACGCTAGTGAGCTCTTCACTAGGCCCGAGTCCCAAGGACCTGCTACCCAGAGTCCTTTCGTGACAAGGCATCCGCTATCATGTTCTGGCTCCCCTTGATGTGCTTGACAGTAAAATTAGATTCCTGCAGCTGCCAGGCCCATCGCTGCAGCTTGGCACTGGTGTTTTGCATGGTTTGCAACCACTGCAGCGAGGCATGGTCTGACAGGACAGTGAACTGTTGTCCCCACAAATAGGGCTTCAGCTTGTTCAGGGCCCAGATGATGGCCAAACACTCCTTCTCGATGGAGGACAGGCTCCGCTCCCGAGGGATCAGCTTCCAGCTGAGGTCCACCATGGGGTGCCGTGTCTCCTGGTGCTCCTGTAAGAGTACAGCTCCCAGTCCTACGTCGGAGGCATCCGTTGCAACGTAGAAGGATTTATCCTGGAGCAGTGCCTTCAGAATCAGTTGTTTGGCCAGGGCAACCTTGAGGGTGTCAAATGCGTCCTGGCACCCCTGCTTCCAGACCACCGGGTCCGGGCTGCCCTGCTTGGTCAGCTCATGCAGCGGGGCTGTGGTTGCTCCAAACCCAGGGACAAATCTTCAGTAGTAACCCGCCAGGCCAAGAAAAGCTCTGACTTGCTTCTTGATCTGTGGAGGTGGCCAGTCCTTGATGACCTCGATCTTGTCCCAGCAATATGACCTCCACCCACACGATGACCCAAGTACACTACCTCCGATAGTGCCCACTGGCACTTTTTTGGCTTTCACAGTAAGACCAGCTTGCTTGATCTTACCTAACACGGTGGTCAGGTGAGTCAGGTGCGACTCAAAATCCTGACTGAAGATGGCAATGTCATCGATGTAAGCCATGGCAAACTGCTCACATCCTTGCAGCAGATTATTGATCAGTCTCTGGAAAGAGGCGGGTGAGTTGCGCAAACCGAAAGGTAACACCGTGAACTCATATAGCCCTATAGGTGTGGTAAAGGCAGACTTGGCTATGGCATCTGGGTCCAGTGCCATCTGCCAAAACACTTTAGACAGATCGAGCGTTGAGATCACCTTGGCTGGGCCCAGTCGATCCAGCAATGTGTCCATCTTGGGCATAGGGTCTGCATCAGGGGTGGTGATGGCATTCAGCTTCCTGTAGTCCACACAACCAGATGGTCCCATCCTGCTTCTGGACGAGTACCACCGGACTGGCCCAGGGACTCGTTGAAGGCTGGATTACCCCCAACTCCTCCATCTCTGCAATCTCCCGTTTTATTTCTTGCCTCACCTTGTCATTGACTGGGTAATGTCGGGAGTATATAGGGCGATGGCTGCCTGTCTCTATCGAGTATACCGCCAGGTCTGTTCTACCTGGTTTATGAGAGAACACAGTCTCAAAGTCCTTGAGCGCTGCGAGCAGCTGGTCCTTGTCCTGGGAAGGCAGATGGTCTGGCAGGCAGAGTTCCTTGATCCCTGCCTCGCCATCCCAGTCCCCATACATGACCAGGTCCTCTGGGTCCTCTGGTGTTCCCTCAATGGAGGGAACCCAGAATACCATCTCCTTTCTGTCATAGTAGGATTTAAGCATGTTCACATGAACGGTCTTAGATTTTCTACCCCTAGTAGCCACTACGTAGGTCACATCATCCAGTCTGTCCAGGATAGCATGAGTACCTTCCCAAGCAGCTTGCAGCTTGTCTGTTTTTAGCGGTTGGAAAACCATTACATTATCACCCCACTCAAAGGTACGTAAGCAGGCCTGTTCATCATACCAGGACCTTTGCTTCTCCTAGGCCTGTCCCAGGGAGTCTCGTGCCACCTTCATCATGTCAGTCAGTCTCTGACAAAAGTCAAGCACATACTCCACCATGGAGGTCTTTGTGGAAGGGATCTTTCCTTCCCACTCCTCTCTCACCAAATGGAGAGGACCTTGAACTCGCCCTCCCAAACATCAGCTCGAAGGGCGAGAACCCAGTGGACTCCTGGGGCATCTCCCAGTAGGCAAAGAGCAAATGAGGCAGTTTCTCATCCCAGTCGTGGTTGGCGTCCACGTAGGCCTTTAGCATCCCTTTCAAGGTCCCACTGAACCTTTCCACCAGCCCATTTATCTGAGGGTGGTAGGCTGTGGTCTTAAGGTGTTCCACCCCACAGCAGTCCCACAGGCACTTCATCACCTCCGCCATGAAGTTCCCACCCCGGTCTGTCAGGATCTCACCTGGGTTTCTCTCTGGGAAAACCCATTTCCTGATGGTGACTGCAAGGAAATATAAATATGGTCAAAGCAAACAGCTGTTGGGAGTTCAGATGGATATCTGCAGTAGCCTTCCTGGCAATAATGAACCTGCTTGAGCTTTTTCATCAGCTGCTGTTGCAATCTTTTCCCTACACATAAACAGCCCAACATTTCAAAACCCTTGGTGTTTGAATAGGAAATCATCCAAATCCATGTGCATGGTAACTTTATCTACCCACAAAATCAACAGTGTTTCTACAAATGATCAGAAGCAAAAAGGAGCCACCGACTCAGTTAAGATTGTCCAGCAGGCAAACAGTAATGATGCCTCCCAGAATTTGAAGAAAACATATGCCATGAAGGTAGTACATGAGATCCTCTCCGTGGTGACTGAGGATGTGCAGGGTTGGAATGAGAATCATGACAAACATAGATAAGTCAAGCAATCCTGAGAAAAGTTTGGTTATTTTCTTGTTAACAGACATCAACCTTACTCACTGGTTCCTCCTCTTGTGATTTAAGAAACAAATCTGTTTGTGTTTTCTTTGTAGTGCTCTTTCCTCTGATATGTTGCCAATGTTAAAGTTTTTACCTAAGGAGGTCTTCCCAAAGAAACCCCAGAAGAGACTTAGCTACATTGCTTACCCTAATGTGCCATGATTGAGGTTTATTGTAAGGTTATGAGGATCCTGCCTCAGGAAAAGTGGACTAGATGACCTCTCGAGGCCTCTTCCAGGGCTGCTTCTGTATACTTCTATGATTCTCTATATTCCAGTGGAATGGCAATGTAAACAGTCCTATGTTCTACATGGAAAGTGCACCAGGTTTGATCCTTTTCTGAAATAAACCAGTGCGTTAACAATGATTCTATGATAGGCTGGCAAATGTGATGAAGGGGGGACCCAGGAAACTTGTGTGGCGTGCCAGCACAGTACAGCAGGGGAGGTGCTCCTACACACCAGTGAGCAGAGATCTGTTTGGGCAACAGATCTCCTTGCTATGTCTCTGGCCTGCTAGGAATTCCTAAATCTAATGCCATGCTCTGAACCTCTGGCTCGAACTCTCCTGCCTGTTCCTGATTGCGTCTGTTCCTGTCTTGGACCTCCCTGCCTGGATCAATTGCTCACCCACAACCTTGTCTCATGCTTCAGTTTGAGATTCCAGACTTGTACTGACACCTGACTTGATTGTGACTTACTCTGGTAACCCCTGATCCATGAACAACCTGTGCCCCTGGCAGCTAGGAGGTCATGGCAGTGGCGGCAGAGGCATGGCAGCTTGGTGGAAAGTGGTGAGCTCCTGCAGATGCCGCTGGTGCTATTGGCGATGGGGGTGAGGCCGTGTCAAGCACTGACCAGGAATTGGCAGCCACCCACAGATGCCACTGGTATTGTTGGCAGTGGTCAGTGGCAATTGCTGACCTCCTGCAGACACCACTGCCAGTGTTGGTGGTGAGGGGGCAGGGGGAGCGGTGAGCAGTGAGTGTCGGCAGCGCCTTTTCATAGGGGTGCACCGCCATGCTCAACGGGTGCAAGTGCACCTGCATGCACCCCTTATGCATCACCAGTGCTCTGATCTAGCACACTTCGCTTGGACTAACCATGTATAACCCAGTCACTCCTTTACATTTTCTTCTTCCTGATTTTGAGATAAATGCCCATAGAAAAGAAAAGAAAATTGGTTTGTATCCTGGAGGAGTTTGCTTATAAATGAACTGTGATTGTCTTTTATTAAGAGAAGAATTTCCCTTAATAAATAAATCTTCAAGCCATGCACATTCAGAAATGTCATGTTAAGTTGTAAAGTACCAGATTATTTTTATTCCTTAAGTCCCCACGTTGCTAAGAGCTCATAGGACACTTTTACACATACTTCAGGTTTGCAGGGGGGGTGCTTTAATTAGAGTGGCTCCAAGATCCACTTCAATTAAACCGCTGCTGTGTCCCCTCTATCAGCATCCCTGCACTTAAACATGCTAGCTGGGGTGCTTGAACTAAAGCTCCAATGAGCTTTACTTCAAGCACCCCTGCTGCCATTTTTAAGCATAGGGACATCGATACACAAGACGCAAGAAGCTGCTGCGCTCAGTTAACTGAGTCTGCTCTGACATGTTGGAATTCCAATGCATCAGAGCAATCTTTGTCCTTCGTATAGGTGCCCATAAAGATTAACATTTAACATCCAGTTTTCAAATCAGTGTAAAAGAACCAATTAAAAACCAAGTTCTGATGAGATTGTCATGGCATCAAGGTTATGCTTCACTGCTTTTTAGAAAATACTTTGGGTAGAAGTATTTGCATTGGGTGTCTCCTCACTTTTCTTTTAAAGAGCTTCTCTTAATGTGAGATTCATTTCTCAGCACAAGGGCTAGTAACAACAAGCATGAGGCTGTAAGGATAAACAAAGTTTAGAAATAACACTGGGCTCTCTGGATTTGAAAAATCAGACCTGAACTTGTTTGATCTGTTCTGGACCAGCCTCCCTACTGACATTAGTCAACACAATTTTATTGACTTCAGTGCAATTAACATGCACTGCAATGTTGCCCTTTGGCTACATGAAACCTGTTTTGACTGTGCCCATGCAAAACAGCTTGGAGGTACCTCAGCATGTTCTCAAGCACTGAATGTGCCCTAGCTGCCCAGCCCTTGCTTGCCCAAGTGGAAATGGGTTCAAACCAAGGACCTGGATCCTACCTCCTGTCTTTACAGTCCACACCCATCTCTAATTCAAGGAGGTTCATGTAAAATTGACCATTAAAAAAACTATCCAAAACACCAGTCACTTAAAAATACAATAACTGAGGAAAGAAAATGACATGCACAAAGAAGGATGGTGTCATGGCATAGGATCCCCAGGGATGGCCATGATGACCTTAGGTCTCCATGACCGTGCCTGCTCTGCCCTGTGGGTACCTTCTAATCTCACCTGCCACATCTTGTTGGTTGAAACAATAAGTTGCCCACAAGTTTGTATAGTCATCACAGTCCTGCTGAACCCCACTAGATCCTGCTGATCTTGGATCCCTTGCTGGGTCTCACTCAAAGTCAGTGCCTCTTGAGACATCCCAAGCCGTATAGGCTAGATGCGTGGCTCCAAAACTGCCCCTTTATCACAAGCTATGCCTCGCAGATTGTATTCAACTGTTGTCTCTTTTGATGAGGCTGCACTCGAGCTGAGTCTCCTATTGCTCCTTGGTTCCAGTAGCAGCATCCTCTGGCACTAGGGTCTCTCCACCCCCTGTAGTGGTGCCCTCACTGGTGCTGGGCTCCCTGCAGCCCTAATGAGGCCTCCTGCTCCCCAAAAAGCCTCATTCTGGTCTACCAGATTCAAATAGCAATGGGAATACAGGTCCCTGGGCTATAACATAAGAACAAGAGGTCACACTCTGCCCCTTTAAGGAAGCAAGCTTCTCCCTTAACAATGTATGCCTCCTAGCCCCAGATATTTTAGGAGCTGCTAGAGCCCATTAGTCTTATCAGCAGCAAAATAGGCAACCAAGAGTCTTTGCATAGTGTTTCTGCAAGAACTCCTTCCCCTTGACTGCTGACAGGAACTAACACCCTGCCAGCCCCAGCCCTGGGGTTTATATGTGCCCAGCGTCCTGTTTCCTTCTGGAAAAGGACCATTGACAAAGAAGGAGTGGGAAAAGTCAACTCCAATGGCATCCTCCTCTTGACCAAATGCACAGAACATGGACTCACTATCACCAACAGCCTCTTCTGCCAGAAAAACCAGTACAAGGTGTCATGGCATCATCCATGATCTAAGCACTGGTATTTGATTGACTGTATCATTATTTGTGCCTGGGATTGCACAGATGTGCACATCACTAGAGCTATGCTAGGACCAGATGACTGCTGGACTGATTGGACTCATCCATTTGGTTATGTCCCTCACAATGGCTCCCAAATGATGGCTGCAGCAAAAGCAATGCAGACGGAAGGTCATTGAAGAACTCAAGGACCCAATCAAGCAAGAACTCTTCCACCAACACCTTGATGAAAAACTGGGGAATTATGATTGACAATAATGGGAGAATGTCAGTAGTGCTTGGGGTGTCTTCAAGTCCACTATTATCAGTAACTGTGAAAAGACACTTGTATTCACTACCAGGAAACATCAAGACTGGTTTGATGAGAATGACTGGGAGATCTAAGAGTTGATCAACCATAAGCTCAAGATCTTTTGTGCTTGGCAGAACAACATTAACGCCAAGCAAAAGAAACTGAATCATTGAAACACCAAAGCAGAGTTCCAAAGAAGGACCCACAATATAAAGAACAGATGGTGAGAAAATAAGGTAAAGGAAATTCAACATCTCACTGACATCCACAATATAAATGGGGTTTTTTTAGTGCCACCAAAGTAATCTACATTTTGAGCACTCAGGGACCAACCACTTTGACCTAAGGATGGAAGAAATCTGATCAAGGAAATTAATGCCTGCTGGAAGAAGCACTTTGAAGACCTTCTCAACCTAGACGGTGTTGTTGATGAGAGTGCTCTCAATTCCATCACACAACACCCAGTCAGAGATGATCTTGGAATCCATCCAACCCTTTGCAAGGTGAGGAAAGCCACCAAGCAGATGAAGAATGACAAGATATCTGGAATTGATGGAATCCCTGAAGAAATCTTCAGGCGGGGGGAGAGGAGCTTACATCACAGTTCCCTCCTCCACATGCCCCCCTCTTAACAATCTGGGACGATGAGAAAATCCCAGATGGCTTTATAGATGGCATGACCATGACACTCTTTTAGAAAGGAGACAGGTCTGCCTGGAAATTACAGAGGAATGCTTTCTGTCCACCACAGGAAAGATCATTGCAAGAACCTTCCTGAACCATCTTTTGCCACTTGCTGAAGAGCTCCTCCTGAAATCTCAGTGTGGGTTCAGGGCATCAAGATGCACAACCAACATGATCTTCACTGCTTGCCAGCTGCAGGAAAAATGCTGGGAACAACATAAACCACTCTACGTGGCCTTTTATGACTTTATGAAAGCTTTCAACCCTATCAGCTGAGAAGCACTATGGAGGATTCTTCTGGGGTACAGATGCTCATTGAAATTCATCATCTTTCTTCACCTGCTCCGTGATGGTATGTGAGCAGCAGTTCTCAGTAATGGATCTAACACAGATCCCTTTGAGGTTAAGACAGGAGGTGAGCAAGGCTGTGTCATCACTCCAACATTTTTCTCAATATTCCTTATTGCAATGCTACATCTGACCAACAACAAGCATTCAGTTGGAGTGGAACTAAACTACTGTATGTATGGTACGCTGTTTAATCTCAGCTGTCTCTGAGCCAAAATCAAGATTACCCTGACCTCAGTCATTGAGCTCCAATATGCTGCTGATGCTGTAGTGTGTAGTGACTCAGAAGTAGACCTTCAGGCAATTGTCGAGGTCTTTACTGAGAGATGAAAGAAAATGGGACTCATGCTTACAGTAAAGAAAACTAGGTCCTCCATCAACAAGCTTTTAATGACCAATCCCCATCTTTAGTAATTCAGATTTATGACGAGACTCTGGAGGATGTTGTGTATTTCCTGTACCTCAGAAGTCATCTTTCACACAAGGCTGACATAGATGAAGAAACCCAACATTGCTTCAAATGTGCAAGTACTGCCTTTGGATACCTGAGAAAATGGGTGTTCAAAGACCATGACATCAGATTCGAGCTTGATGAATCAAGCTTATGATTTATCAAGAAGTCATGATCCCTACCTTACTTTACAGAGCTGAAATGTGAAAAACATATAGGAGACCGCTCAAGTTTCTGGAGAAGTACCATCAACGCTGCCTACAGAAGATTCTTTGAATCCAGTTGGAATACAAATGTGCCAGCATTAGTGTCCTCTCACAAGTAAACACCATGAGCATTGATGATCATTTGACATCAGCATTGCTGGGCTAGCCATCTCATCTGGATGTATGACTCCAGAGTCCCAAAGCAAGTTTTATTCTCCCAGCTCAGGCAAGGTGTATTTTCAAGAACTCTGAAGGAACATGAGAGAACTCCTCAAAGAAATGGGACATATGGTTAGAGCTTAACAGCCATGAATGATGCGTGCCCCCCACGGCTGGCGGGGCATAGCGGCAGGAGCACAGTGGCAGTAAGTGGAAGCTCCCACAGACACTGCTAGTGCTGTAGGCAGTAGGGGTGGTGGTAAGCGCTGATCAGGGGTTGGTGACCACCTACATATGCGACTGGCAGCGGCTGCCAACAGGGATTGCTGACCTCCCACAGAGGCTGCTGGCAGTTGTGGGGTGGCGAGCAGTGACTCTCTGCAGGCACCGCTGACAATGTTGGCAGCACCTTTTAGTAGGGGGTGCACTGTCACACTCAGGGGGTGCATGTGTACCCATGTGCACCCCCTGCACATAGCCCCTGTTACCAACTGTTCATGAAAAAGACATGCTGGAAATAGATATAAATCATTCAGGCTAAGCGTTCCAATCTCTTTGCATTATCAGTGCAGAATCAAGGATAATGGAGAATTGAGCTCACTGAGCCAGTTTCTCTTTCTCTGATACTCATGTGGCTCCTGTTGCCATAGGAGTAGGGAGTACTAACATCTTCATTCTAATAGTTTAAGGTCACAAAATGTTTTCATTCATTTTAATGACTTCTCCCACTGTCAGAGTGGTATGAAGGGGCATTTCCTTAGAACTGTGCAGCCTCTTCCTATGGCACCCCTGTTTTTTAGAAGCCTTTGTCCTTTCTCCTCACCAATACATAAGCACTATGGCTGGAATTCTATTGTCCTGGGTGTACCTAAATGACAGGTTTTTAGCTGTATAACTCATAACTGGCATTTTTTTCTACTTAAAGATAATTTGTGATTTGCCCTGCAATCTCCTGCTTTCAGATGCAAGGTGGCTGAAATGCAACCTCAGTAAAGTCCCAGCAATCTGCAGGGTTTCCCTGCCCACACTAAGCCTCCTGATCCACCTCCCAAGAGTGGGATGTAGCTCTCAGGAATCTTATGTCTGATTCCTGCAGCCTCTGTGCTGCTCTCTGAGGGAACTGCATTTCTCAAGCCAGTAGCATGATGAAGAAGTGACTGGGGCTCCAGCCTCAAGCACCAACCTTTGGGATGATGTGTGCGAAAATAGCAGCAGCCAACCCAAACACCACTAAGTTGCCAGCAGTACAGCCACTGACACTGCCTTCAAGAACCCAGATGCACTTCTCTGTCATTCGCCTGAAAACGCATGGGAGTTTCATAAGGGCTCAGTCTGTTATAACTGAATGGCTTGATGTTTGAATAATTTAGGTCTCATCCTTAGCACTGCATTCATTATATATGTACACAGTTACACAATATACATACATGTGTTTATAATATTTGGTTGTTCTGTAATGGGAGCCCAATAAGGTCCAATATAAATTGTTTGTATTGCTTCATGAATATAATTTTATTACTGGCCAGTAGGCCTGTGCTAAGCAGCTAGTATGCTTCGGATTTTGATTCTGATTTGGCCAATTTGGGGGACAGTGATTTAATTCGGTGATTTGAATCACTGTCCTGATTCAATTTGGCTGAATCTGATTTGGAGATTCGGATGCTACTGAATCTCCGAATCAGCCAGGCCCATCCCTTCCAGCCTGGCAATGGCTGCCCTGCCAGCCCCAGCTTCCAGCTCTTTGGAAAAAAAAAAAGCTCTGGTGCTCACCTGGTGCTGCCTGGTGGGGGGCAATCCCTGCTGCACCACACTACCCTACGCTGTGTGGGGGAATCTGCCACGAGCCTCCTGACCTCTCCCCACTCCCCCAGCCAGCCCACAGGTACCTCCCCCACAGCTCTGGCCCTTTAAGAAAAAAAAACAACCCCCGACTTGCAATTCCTGCCAGTGGGGGTGTGACCCTCGCTTCCCCCCACTGCCCCGTGCCATGTGGGGGCCTCTGCATGAGCCCCCCAAAGTCCTGAGGCTGCTGCGGGAGTGGTGAGTCCTGGGGCTTTTCTTATTTTTTCTTTTCTTAAAGGGTTGGAGCTGAGGGGGTGGGGGCTGGCGGAGTGGGGGAGGGTTGGGGAGCTTGTGGCAGAGCCCCCCATGCACCATGGGGCAGTGGGGGGCAGTGGGGATGGCCCCCGCACCCGGCACCACCCAGTGAGCACCAGGACTTTTTTTTTAAAGTACCAAGCTGAGTTGGGTGGCGGCATCTATGCAGGGGGGTGGGGGGAGCTGGGGGAGTGGGCAGGAGTCAGGGGGGCTGGCAGGGGTCTCCCCATGGTCCCCTCCCCTAGTACTTACCAGTTTGCAGTGGCTGCAGCTCCCTGCTATAGTCACCAGGGACTGCTCAAATCAGCTAACCCCCCCAAATCTTTTCCGAAGATTTGAGAACTTTGAATTGATTCAGACCTTTAAATTGGTCCCCTGATTCAATTTGGATTTGGAGATTTGGCCACCAAATCTGGCCAAATCACCTCTAAATCAAATTTCCACCCAAAGCTTTGCACAACCCTACTGGCCAGTAAACCAAATGATACCTTACTAGATGATTGTAATCTGTGACAACGTAAATGTCTGTAAGAGCAGAATTTGACTCCAGGTGGTAGGGAAGAAACGGGTAAAGGTTTATCCAGTTCCTTTCTGCAGATGATGCTCATCTTGAATATCAGATCCAGATTTCTGTTGGTAGAATATACATTTTCTTTAAGAGTCTTTAGGTAATCATGGGCTGTCTTCTGTCCTTGGGTATCTGACTGTACATTCGGGTAAATGTATATACAGGCATTTGGAAGAATGCATCTTGCTTTTCATTCCTGAAGCTAAAAGAAATAGCACATTGCTTAATTTTGTTTCCAGTAACCCAAACACTCCTCTGCATTGTGGCCTACAAAAATTCAGTTAAAAATATTAAACAACAAGGGCAATTTCTGGCTATAGATTTTTTGAATAGAAGGAAGTCAAACTCATAACAAACCCACAATAAGTATTTCAGATTTTTAACTCGCCAGCGTCTAAGCAGAATATTGACAAATTTTGTAATTAGGAATGTTCTCAAGCTGTGCTGAGATGGTGTCAGCTGCATTTTAATTTGAGGACATTTTTTGATGATGGAGGTATAAAACTGCTATTATGAAAATGCAAAGTAAAGAGAGCAGTATGAAGGCACCACTTTAAATACCAGCATAAAAATGAATGAAGACTACGAAGCTGTACTTTTCAGCATTCAGCACTGAAATATGGGATTGAAACTGAAGCCCTACTGTAAAGGGGAATATTAAGATACACAGTGAATGAATAATTAATGTTTATCTTTCTTCTCCATGCTTTCCTATTTCTCCCCTCCCAAATGAGCATTACAGTGTCATGCTTTGTTTATGTCCTCTGGCCCTTTTGTTTACACTTCATATTTATTTCTTGGCCAGTTACATTTTAGTGTTACCTATTCCTTGCAGCTTTGTGTCAACCTTGATCTCTTCTAAAAATGGACCTGCCTCTAAATCCCACAGTTGAGCAGTACCAAAACTGCTTTGTGTGAAAAAGGATAGGAATTGTTTCAGAATTTAAATCTACATCCAAATTTTGGTTTCTTCTCTCTATTATTCCCTTGCCTGGCTCTATCCTGTCAGAGCCAGATGACACCTTTTGGGCACTGTCCCAAACTGGAGGAGGGGATGAGAGGCCATTAATGGTAAGGAGTTTTGCAAACTGTTTCAGAGAAGTCCATGGAGCACAGCCAATGCTCACCTCTGCAATACAGAGCTGGTCAGAACATTTAAAATGACAACTATCTTTCCAAGGAATTAAAAACATTCTTTTTTCCCAAAATTTCCTATGTCTCTTTTTAAAAACATCCCCCTGTAGATAAAATGTAAACATTTTCTCACTTTCCCAATTGCTATCCCTTCCCTTTTTCCAGTGGACAAATTAAAAAAGGAGAATAGAGACAGAGAAGGGAAGAAACAGAAACAAAAACTAAATGCTGACAGTTTGAAAATCAGAAACCAGGGGTTTGGGCTGGGCATGCTTTCAAGCCTTTTTTAAATAAAAAAGTTCATGGAAAAGGTTCATGGAAAAGGCCATTTTTTGTTTGTTTTCACTGGAAAATGTTCAAACAGCTCCCCTGAAGTGGGTGGGGTGGACACTGTCCTCCTCAGTTGATCATCTCTTCATCCCTTTACTGTGCCACATTTCCCCACTTAGTTTGGCTAATCTGCTGCTCTAGCCTCTCTCAGACCCATTGGCTTAAAAATGGATGTCAGCCTTTTGAAAGGGGATTCCCACTTGGACATCCTGCCAGAAATAAGGTTTTACACTTACAGTTGTGGTATGAATGGAACAGATACACTTCAGTTCATGTATTGTAATCTGCCCCTCCTCCAGGGCTGTCTAGTCTTTATTACTATCCCTCTAATACAGCCGCCTGCAGGACCAGGGCTCTGTGATCATGGCACAGTAGCGCTAGCTACTGGTTCTGATTTCACTTATGGTTGTAGCAAATAGAGGTGAGCTGAGAATCAGATCCCACAGACTTGACATGTGCTGCCCAATAAAGATGACTGACATAGTTTTCAGGAGGTCCACAGACAAAACACTGGACGATTAAATATCAGTTGTCATTTACAGATCTAAAGCCAAAGACAAGTCTTGGTCTGGATTAGCAGCCTGTGGAAGGCTATGGGCCTCCTTGTTTTTAGGTGCTGGCTTTAAATTAGAGTAACCTGAATGACTATTGGAGCTACTTCTGATTTTCACAAGGCTTAGTGAGATGAGAAATGTGCACCCAGCATTTAGGTATTTTGACCTGTTTGATGTCCAACCGCGTTCCTATTTGGAGATCTGCTACAAACATAAATAGCTGGCGCATCTGAAGGCATGCATATTTTGGAAGGCATTTGAATTTTGGCAGAGTGTCTAGTAAAGATGAATATCAGCTCTGGGCTCACTGAACTTACTGGTACAATAAAGCTCAGAAAGAAATACTCACAGATCTAACAACAGTTCTGTTCCTGAAGCTATATGCTCTCATCTTGTTGAGTATATGCTCTTGTTTCACAGAGTGGATTGTATTCAGTTCAGATTTGATTAAATGAAAACCTTGAGGCCAGATTCCAGGACCTAAATAACTGAACTTTTCAGTTTGTTACTGCATGACAAAACCCAGGAGATAATGATGCAGTGAGATCTCTTCTAAAGATCATATACAAAAATGCCATTTCCCTCCTGTCTTTTGTATTAGTAAAAAAAAAAAATGTCATTTTTTTTTCTTTGTTTGTTTTTGCCAGGGTGGGAGAAAACATTTCCTTTTTTTTCCCACAAGCTTTCTTAGATGGGTGTCTTCACCTACATCATCAGACTATGGAAAGTTAAGCAGCAGCGCCTTGTTTTTCAAATACATCAGAGGCCAGCTAACAGCATTGAAAAGAGTGTGCACTACTTGCCATGTCACTTTGCAACTGTTTTTTTCTGTAAATTTTATGCATGTTGTATATTTTCAAAAACTTTACAAGGATGCTGCCTGCTTTTAACTCTGTGATACGGTAATGTTGGGTTAAGTTACGACATAGCTTCATTTATATAAATTCTTCTTTTGAATGTCATAATGCAGGGGAATAAATGATTCTTCATTACCCTGTCTCTGGACTATATAGTCACTCTGCTTTGTGTCCTGAGCACTGCATTGCGCAGATCTCTGAGGCTCCCAGGCACATGGCACTGAGACAGTAGTGACTCCCAGAGTCACTATTCTCTCCTAGGGTTCCCTGCTGTCTTCAGAAAGTAACCTGCTTTTGTTGGTTGCTTGCAACAGCTTGCTGACTGAGCTCTGCTGACTGGTTTGGTGGGTGAGGAGCAGAGCCAAGACACTGCATGCACTCACCCACTCCCTGCTGACCTGGGCTCAGCAGACTTACAGATGCTTCCTGCTGGTGTGCTGGGACGTGTGACAAGTAGCCAGCACAGTGGTATGGGGTTCTTTTCATCCCCTTGGCTGTATGCATGGAAATACATGGGGCAAGGTAAGCTGCCTGCACCTTGTTTACCTACAACTGGCCAACACTGTTAGTTGGCAAAACACCATGGAAGGTAGTGGGTATCATTGCCACCCTTCAGTGCAGATGACTGTAAGAAACAGTTAAATTCCTTTCTGAAGTGATAGCTGTTACCAAGCCAAAACACAGGCTAAATTCAAGCCAAACATTGCCCAAAGTGAAGTCCTGTGTCCACTCAGGAATTAGAAATAGGTGGGCAGAGGGAGTTGACCGAGTACTGTTTTTAATAGGGTGTTGCATAGGTGGGGAGAAAGACACCAGATGCAGGGAGAAAAGCTCTGGGTACAACCTGGATCAGCACTGTACGTGGTACCGAGTGAATCCCAGAGAGATGTTAGGATTGGCTGAAAGAGGTTGTTGGCTGTGGGTAGGGAACCGTGTTGTGCTCAGGGCAGTGGGACTTTCTGCGGTTATTATAAGCAAACAGGACTGTATCCAAACACCTGGGTTCATTATAGACTTCTCTCACCTGGAATAACCAGAAGGACCCTGGACTGCTGGTTACATGAGCAGGCCAGTGCAGTTGTTTCCAGGATAGGTGCATGCTCTTATCCTTTCCTTGCTGCTTTATCTGATGTCATTTATTTGTCACATGCCAACCTATTTCCATGGAGATTTAATGAACTGTGAAGAACATCCCCACACCTGCCTAAGGGTCAGTCAGAACCACAACCCCCCCACTGACTATGGAGAGCATGTTTTGCAGACGCTTCCTTCTTGTGAATATTTTGGCTTATGCATGAGTTTGTGTGTGTGACTATGACCCAGATGTGCAGCTTGGCCTCAGAGAGTACAGCTCACTACTTGGTCCTCAAATGGGCAGTTGGCATTCACAGGCTTACAGTGGGGGAACCTGAATGCAAAATTGTTCCTCTTGTTTTAGAAGTATTCAAAATGTGTACATCAGAACACCCCCTGTTACGTAAACTTTGGGCACGTCTACACATGACACTATGTCACTGTAGCAATGTGCGATGGTGACAGAGCATCAGTGGTCACAAACTGTGATGCCTCAGCTATGTCGCCATATCAATGCACTCCATTATAGTATGTTGATATGGTGATGTAGCAGATAAAAATAACTGTGCGTACTGCAAATTAAGCAATAAACTTTGGTAACTGGAAAGGAGTTAGATGCAAGCCCTGAAAAAGTTAGGAGTATTCACTTGTAAACATCTCAGAAAGCTAATGGATGATCAGTGTATGAAGAGGGGCCTGGGAACCCTGAATACTTTGCACTGAAGTAGGGGCCCTACTTCTTACTTGTGCCATGTTCAACAAATAAACTTGGCTTGCACCATGTGTATTCAGTGTCCCACACTTCAAAATGGCCAATGGGAGCATTTGAACTAAAGCTTGTTCAATAAGCTTTAGTTCAAGTGCCCCCGCCACCATTTTGAAGTGTAAGGACACTGAATAGATGTGATGTGGAGGCTGCTGGCAAGTGCTAATTAACCCACTTGATGCATTAATTAACATGCTTCCATGCGTGCTAATTAGCACATGTTGGAGCAGATGTCCAGCATGTGTATAGGTGCTATAAAATAATTCAGCTGGGCGTGACTGTAGGCACAAATCAACTTTCGTGGTTTTTTCCTTCCTAGGAAATTGTCTTGATTTTGCTTTGGTTATGCCATTTTTCTGCTTGCTGATGCTTGTGGATCTAGGAAGTCAGTAAGTCCCCTGTATCCCTAATGTTTTAATCAAGCACAGGTGAAGGAGAGCTGACATTATAAATAACCACTCAATGACAAGGAACAAGGTAAAGCAGAGTGGATTCAGCCAGGAAGTTGCAGTCACTGGGAGAACTTATAGTTAATGTTCTTGGCACACATGAACACTAGGAAAGCTTAGACTCTCCTATATAAAGAAAAAAGGATAGAATTTTTTGGGAAACATTTCGTAATTCTCAGTGGTTGATAAAAGCTACTAAGGACTAATACCAATTTGATTAGCAAACCACTATAAATTTCCCCATTCTAGGTTGAGAGATTGTCATGGCGGGCTCAGCCAGGAAGGGCCATGATCTCCCTGAGGTGCCTCCCACTGCGTGAAGGCCGGCCCAAGGGCACCCTCTTATTCTTGCCCACCACGTCTTTGATGTTCAGTAAGTTTGAGAGACTGCCTTATACCTCCTTGGGTACGGCTAGTCAGGACCTCCATCCCTGTGATTCCCTGGACTCTCCGGGGTCTCCCTGCCTAATGGGTGTTCCCCAGGCACCCTAGCCTCATGGGCTACACGTGGCTCCTACCAACCCCTATGCCAACTCCCCAAGCCTCACAGATGTGATGGATGTTGGTTTGTCACAATGAACGTGCCCACTCTCTCGGGCCTCCTCTGTGTGCTTGCCCGCTCTGGGCCTTCTCTGAAGTGTCATCCCTCTTAGGGACCCTTGTCCGCTCTGGGACTTCGTATCCAGCCCCTGGTCTTTCAGGCCCACCGCACTGCTACTCTCTCTTTTCCAGGCGCACTGTACTACTATCCCCTTTTCCCAGGGACCACCGCAGCACCCTGCCCCCCTCTGAGGTCTATCACAGCGCTAGCCTACTACCCGGGCTTGCTATGTCCATCCTGGGCTTCTCAATAGGCCCCCTTCTCTGGGACTTTGTGCCCACGCTGGGCTTCCTAATAATACCGCCCCCTCTCCGGGGCTTGCTATGCCCGCTCTGGGCTTCCTGATCCTTGTCCCACTTGGGCTCTTACTCATATGGCCCTCTCCTGGGGCTCACCACGCCCTCACTGGGGCTTCTCAAATGTTGCCCCTCTCTAGGGCTCACCACACCCACACTTGGGCTCCTTAAAATGCTGCCCCCTGTCTGGGGCTCACCATGCCCTTATCTGGGCTCTTCAAATGCCCCTCTCTGGGCTGGGGTCTACACACCCTGTGTTGTTGCGTCCTCACTGGTGCTTGACTGCACCTTCCCTGGCACTAGCACAAGCCTCCTGGCTATAACTTAACTTAAGGCCACCTGGCTATAACAACATTGCTCCCGCGCCCCAGAGCCACCACCCTTCAGTTGGCTTGAGTGCTCCTGCTCCTGCTCCTGCTCCTGCTGGCAGGGAACTGCTAGCCTGACCGTGGCTCTGGGCTTTATAAGAGCCAGGCCCTGCCCCTCATCACTAGCTGACTGCTGCCAGGTGTGAGTCACTCTGTCTGGACTTGCCCTGGCAACTCACAGCTGCGCTCATTATCCCTGCTAGGGCTTCTCCCCAGCAATTTTCCCCTCTCTACGAGTGAGGCAGCGAGGTGCTTCAGAACAGAGGTATACTCATGGTTTCTGAGAGTTCACAGGCAATTCAACATTTGTATATGTTACATAATCTGATTAGTGATAATCTATTCTGAATTTTTTATTACTTTATAGGGTAAAGTAGAATATTTATTCTAATGTCAAACTTAAAAAATAAGACTCACTTAAGAACCAACAGTTAATCACTTTGATTATGTTTAAAAACACAGCATATTTAAATGGCAGTATAAAACACATGTTACTTGTTAAAAATGTTGTGTGTTGAAATTGATGAAACATCTGTTCAAATGGCAGAGTGTGCTATAGCTACTTTTCTTATGATCATATTGGTACTAAAATGAAGGGCAGAAAATACAGTGTCGAATAGTAGTCATTGTAAGAACATCTCAAAATGGTTCCAACTTGTGGACACCACATGAAGGATATTTTGCCCTACAGGCATGATCCTTAACCATAGGAGATCTATACCAACAGAGTGAAAGATATGGCTGGATCTGGTATGTAGAGCTCTATGGGTCAGCTTCTAGGCCTTGGATCAACCCCACGCCACATATGGCATGTGCTGGCCCCATATACTGTATGAGACATGTGAAATCAGTCTGGTTTGCACTGCATGTGGCCCATGGAGCTGGATCCAGCACTGCAGGAGCTGCACGCAGCACAGGGGACCAGTCTAGAATGCCTGCTACATGCAGCATCTGTGCCAGTCTGGATCAGGCACTGTATGCCAGAGCCAACTCATAGGGCTGGTCCAAGGGCTAGTCCAGCACAGGTGGTGTATGAAGTGTGCGTCCTATACCAGTCCTATATACCATATGTAGTGCAAGACCAAGACTGGGGCCTGCATGTACTGCATGTGGCAGACAGGGCTGGACCAGGTGTGTATGCTGCATGTAGCACATGGGGCTGTTTGGGGTGCATGCTGCATACAGCATACTACCAGACCAGCGCTGCACACTAGCTTCAGGACTGGTTTGGATTGGGCAGCAGATCAGCTCTGTGCACCACAGCCAGTGTGTAGGGCTAGTCCAGCATGGACACCTTTTGCAGTGCATGCTCTGTGCCAGCTCTGCATGTGAGCCCTGGACTGGAGCTACCATGCATTGCATGCAGTGCACACAGCTGATCCGGGGCATGTACTGCTTGAGGTTTCCATGTCAGACCAGCCCTGTGCACTGGCTCCAGTGTATGGGGCCAGACTATCCCACCTAATCTGGCCTATGGGGCAAGATGAGTTTGACATCCCAGTCTATGCAAATACAAGTTTTTAAAATCTTTTGTGGGTTCCTTTATCCTGCTACTCATTTCCAGTTCAGAGGCCACTATTCAAGGTGCATTGAAGGACTACTTGAGGTTAGCAACCACCAAATAAAAGGAGTCAGTTCACAAGTTACCTATCAACTTCTGCCCTTAGATATCTTGTAAAAGCAGTGATTCCAAGTTACTTACAGCTTCTTTCCACTGAAAATTATAGTAACAAGCCACACTAGATTCATAAAAATGTTTCTCCTTTACTGTAAAAGAAATGACTTGAATACTGTAGCTTTCCGTGCCTCTCCCCCAATCATCATGCATCTGGATCTCCTTTGAACCTTGCCGCTGCCTTCTGGGTTGCAGAGCTAGGCTACTGGGAGTGACCTTGGGTCAGCTCCCCAGGAGTCTCACTTGCCACATCTTTGATGATTAGTTCTTTAGTGGGAGGAAGATGTTTAATCCCGTCTCCCCTAGTATTCCCCCTTAGTCGTCCTCATGATTATTGTTTCTCGGGGCTCCATCTCCCCTACACCCCGCCTAACGCCAACCACAAAGTTATCCGTCAGGGCTGGTGTTCTGGCCTTTACTGATGCTCAGTCTCTTAAGGGCTATGGCTGTGAGCTGCCAGTAGTACTGGCACTGAACATCCACCACCACCCTTTGGTGTTCCCTGATTCATGGGATGCTGGCCTCCACCTGGGCTGTGGGTTCCCATTGACAGGTTACTCCCTCCCTGGGTTCCGTACCTTTTGCCTGTTGTCTACACCTAGGTTCTGGTTCTGTTGTCCTCACCAGTGTCCCAGTCACTGCTGCCGCTGGCCTTTGCCCACGCCGGCCTCGTCAGTGATCCACTGGGCCGAGGTGGCCTGCCTTGTCTCCCATGGTTCCCCCTCTGGGGCACCACCACCTGTCCTCTGCTGCTGGCCCCTCGGTGCTCCTCAACCTCTCTGAGCTGGGTGGGAATGCCTGTTCCACTCCCCCCCGACTTCCTTCCTGCCAAGGCTTTTATCTTGGTGCGGGGCGGCTGCCTGGCCAATCACCTGTGGCATGCTTTTATAAAGCGCACCCACACAGATGCAGGAGCTGTTCCTGGCCCCTCCCAGCTCCACCGCAGGTTTTTCTTTTGATATTGATTTCACTTTCACTGCTGGCAGCCGCTGGTGCAGTGTGCCGCCACCTCTCTAGCTTCAGGTAAGTTTCCTCCACAAACACATCCTGTAACAATATCCTCATTCAATCTTAGAGAGAAAAGATGGGATATACTTTGTAGGAAAAAGCCTAAGGAAATGAACAAAATATGTCATCCTAAAATAGTTATGACAAAGGTAAAGTATACAATCAAAATAAGTGACATAGCACACACTAACTCAGTGGAGCTGGTTAAATATTATGCAACACTCTCCAAAACCAATGAATTTAGGACTTACATTCGGTCCATGAATCACTCTCTAACCTCTTTTGAATTCTGTGAACATATTAATTATGCCTAGGTATTTGCCAAGTAATTCAGCAGATCCTTTTCAGGCTATTGACCATTCAGTCTGTGAATTGTTTGCTATGATTATTGGTTCTTCATCACACGTGATGTTGGCAATGGGATTATCTTCTGTTCCCCAGGTATGCTGTTGCTTCTTGTTCATAGGGAAACAGACATACATGCTCATGTGGACACAGCCATACTGTTGGAAGAGTTAGAGAGTTCATAAGACAGGCAGGGCTGTAAGCTCCAACAGGTACAGGAAAGGCTGGTATGGCCCCTGCCTTCCATGGTTGGAAATAGCAGCTTTGGTTCTGCTCTTGGATCCACATGGGCAGACTTCAACTGGCATTCCTATCATGAAATTTCTGAACATGGGTGCCCTGAACATGAATGCCCTGACCATCTTTTTACTCTGATAAGCTGTTGCCCAAGTAGAGATTTTGGCCAAACATTTAGAAAGTAAAAAAATTATAAGTTTTAAAATAATTTTCCATGTATAGAATGTTATTATTGGAGAGTTGTCTTATATTTATCCCTCGCACCACTGCAGTGGGAAAAGCAGCAGCAAAGGTGAGGATGACTGTGGGGGGAGGGGGCAGGTAGTCCCTATCACTTGTCCATGCATCACTTGGGCCCCCTACAACCTGCCCCTACTGGCAGTGCCTGCGTCCTTGCCACCTGTAGCCTCTGTCCCCTGCCTGTTCCCCACAGCCTCTTTTGCTTACTTGCCCCATCCAACCTCTGCCTCTTTCTGAAGCCTTTACCCCCCTGCAGCTGCTGCCCACCCCCAGTCACTATTCCCTTGCAACCTCTGTTCCCTTGCAGCCTCTACTCCCACCTCCTCCCCATGGCCTCTACCCCGTCCCCTCTTGCAGCCTCTACTTCTCCACAGCTTCTGGCCCCTGGGTGCCCTCCCCACCTATCCTCTGACCCCTCCCCTTGCCTACTCCTTACTGTCAGGTGAGGCTTCAGCTCTATTCCCTCCCTGGTGTGGAGGACATGCCAGCTCTGGCCCCTTCCTGGCCATGCAGTGGATTTGGCTCTAGGAAGCTGCTGCATGGCTGGACTGGGGCTGAGGGGGACCTGGCAGAGCTGGGGGGCAGGGGGAGATGGGAAGCAGGAGGCTGCTGTAGCTCTCATTCTGACCCTAACCCAGGCTTGGGGCTGGAGTCAGAGCTGCAGTAGCCAGCTGGCCCACTCCCCCCACCCCGTATTGTAATGGAATGCAAAACAAGGGGCTTCTTCTCTCGTGTTGAACCAGGGGAGAGCACGGGGGGAAGGGAAGGAGGAGGGGGTATCTCATCTTTAATTTGCATAAATATGGCTTGTCATTTTGGCCAAAAAAATGAAAAGGCAGATACTTGCATAGCGGTAGAAACCCCCCCTTATGAAATGGAAGGCAAATAGGAGTTATTTATTTTGATTAAACCACATTGTTTGGCTGACAGTCTGAACTTTACCCACATTTGGAGTGCCTGCCTCCCAGGTTTTAATGAGGCCCCTGGTAGAATAAGGGGCTAGGATCCTTACTGTAATGTACTTGGTTGTCTTGACATGAAAAATGATTAATTTTGGACTTATGTGAAATGGCAGTTTTCTGTACACAAAGCTTACTTTTCAAATGCATTCACTGAGGCTTGCAATCTGCTTTTTGAAAATTCAGCAGCAGCTGGTGTATAACACACAGGGTGTTCTACATTGCTCTACTAATACCCTATGTTACACTAAAATGTGTGCACTGGAGTGACTTATATCAAACAAGGGATTTTATTATTGAGGTAGATGCCAAGCTTGGGGTTAGCCTTCAGCTAAAGACTTTGGCAGAGAGAGAACAGCATAGAAAAATATGATATATTTACTAATGTCTTTTTCTCCAATTGATTTTTATTTTAAATCCAATCTTTAAAATCATTTTGCCTGTTTTATTCAGTATGCAATTGTGTATCATTTAACTCTGAAATAACTTCATTCAAGGGTAACAGAATATATTGGCATTTATACTGTAAAAGAGAATTGACATTCTGTTAACCTCAGCTATCAAAACTATTTTGAAGCAGTGGAAGAATTCAACCCTTTCCAGTACTGATCATTAGATTCATCACTTATTTTTGGCCTGAGTAGGAAGAGAGATATACTGGGCTGGATCCCCAAGTGAAGTAAATCAAGGTAGGTTGGTTGTAATCACACACTCTGTCTTATTAGGCAGAAGAGAGAGCTCTCATTAAAATAAATAAGCATTAAGATTCCAGTCTTGCCAGCATGCGCATGAGTAACCTTATGCAAAGTTGTAGTCACTCTGAGGGCAACGTGTGCTTGCTTGAATCTCTCTCTCTGAGGAGCTGTGTGTTGGTCCAGTGCTTCCTGCCAGACAGAAGTAGAAGTCTGATAGAGAAGGGGATGTGGACATCACTCCCTGTAATGCCTCTGGAGGTTGTAATGAGGAGGCTCTTTTCCCAGGCTAGTTTGCTTCCAACCTTATTTCCTGCCCTGTCCTCTACTTCTTAAAGAAATGAAGAGCAATCCTACAAACATTAAGCCCTCACAAGAACTGCCCACACATTAACCTCCTAGATTGCAAAGGAGCCCAGGTCCTGAGGCTTTTGTACCTCTTAGGACAGGGGTATGCAATTCCAAGCCCATGGGACGGATCCAGACTGAAGAGCCATGTCATCTGGCCCTTAGGACTCCCCACAGATCTGGAAATTTGACACTGGAGGAACATTGGCAACTAAAATGACCACAGCTTCCCTGCTGCCAAATTTCCAAGCCCCATGGGACTAGATCAGCCCTAACTGGGCCAGCCCTGTGCAGAGGTATCAGGCCCTAGCTGGGCCATTCCCTCATGGCTGGCTTATCCTCCAGACCTGCATGGCTGGATCAGGTCAATCCCTGATCCAGCCCTGGACCAGCCACAGGTCAGCTCTGCACATAAGATCACGCCCACAGACTGTACCTAGCCTGTGGACTGACCTGGCACTACTCATCTGGTGAGCAAGGCAAAAAGGTTGGCAACCAACACCTTAGGAGGTCCTCACTACAACAATCTCCTTTCCCAGGATAGTGGGTGGGATTGTGGCTAGCAGAAAACCTGAAGACAGCCAATCAAGGATACTTACTCTCACTCAGGTGTCTTATGGGTGGGGTTCCTCTCCTGAATGAGCCCTGGATGAGCAGGAATGAGCCCTGTCTCCAGCCAGCTGTGGACTCTGAACAAAAATACTTAAATAACTAAAAGGAAATGTCAGCCAGTGTGTGAGTGTGTTTTTGGGCACTGACAGCTGTGACAGTTTGTTGTGCTATCAGCCACTGAAAGCACTGTACAACCATACACTGAAAGAGTGCACACCTGCAGGGCCCTTTAAAATGCCTGATCACATGACAATCTGAATCCTCATTATATGAAGGTTCAGATGAAGGAGCTCCAAAGTGGAGCACCTTCATTAATATCTGTCAGTGTGGCCAGGAGCCCTGTTCCCCATACTGTCTTTGGAACGGGAGTGGCAGAAGAGAACGGAGCGAGCTCATCTTGGGGGTTGCCCATGTGGCACTGGAGAGTGGAGTGGGCGGATTGCTGCCCCCCCACTTCAGGGGGTCCAGTCCACCCCTCCTACCCTCCCCGAGTGCCAGCTGGGCAATCCCCAGAATGAGCCCTCTCTATTCTGTCCCCCTCCCCCACCATTCTGAAAACCGTGTCAGGCTTGGAAGAGGGAAGAGTAAGTGGCTGCAGAGACACAGTCACTCTAAACTGCAGCTCATCTCCAAACAACAGCAAACATCTGTTGGGTTCTGGGGATAGCTGTAACTCATGGTGCTTCCTGCAAAGTGCCATGAGTTACAGTGGGGAGCTGCACTCTGTCTGCAACCTGGGGATGTGCATGATTAACCCAGGATCTCTCATAGAGGGTGGGGATGATGAAAAATGTTCACCCTGTTCTATCCTTTTTTTTTTTTAAACAAAACAAAATTTTCTCTTTTTATCAGGAAACAGGAAAAAATAGCTACTTATGGGACTTCCATTTGATTCCCCTCTGTAGAAATTTAGAAAACATCATACAAAGTGTTCAGTTTTTGTAAGTTTTTTAATGGGAAAAATAATTTCCTAGGTGTCTCTGGTCACAATGTGTCTCAGTAGTGAAGTTAGGAAAAGACTTGAGATCTCCTAGACCTCTGCTCTTCTCCCTGGCTATCAAACTATTGTGCTTCCCCATGAGCTCCTTTCAGTTCTTTTTAATCAACCAGAGGATGTATTCAAAGGAGGTTGTGCTGAGCAGTGCTCAGCTGAGAAAAAGATATCAGATTTTCACAATGATAGAGCAAAGGTAGAGCAGCTTGCCTTGTGATATATAGGATGGATGTCTGTTGCAGAGCACTTAGGTGCCCTGCTCCTATAAAAAGGGAAATTGCTAGGAAAAGAGCGCTAGCAGTGAATGTGAAGCCTCAGCTGCTGGTTGCCAGGGCAAACTGAGTTAGCTAGTGACCCACACCTGCCAGCAGTCAGCTGACCAGAAGGGGCAGGGCCTAGCTCACATTTAAACCCCAGGGCTAAGGCAAGGCTGGCAGTTCCCTGCTGGTAGCCAAGGGGGAAGGAGCTCTGCCGGAGGAAGCAAAGGGGGAGAGGCCTGACTGCATGAGCAGCTCCTGATGCTGTTGTGGGTTGGAGTATTCCCTGGTAGGGCTTGAATGATGTTTTACCTGGCAGCTTGGAGTTATGTTATAGCCCAGGGGATTGTGTTTTGTGTTTACTGTTTAAGAAAGGTGGCTTGGGTGAGGCTATTAGAGGAAGGAGGAGGTCTCATAGGGGACCCACAGCAGTGTGGGGGCCCCAGGGCCAAAGACAGTGCTGTGTATGGGGTGCACTGGCCCCAGTGCCAGAGAGGGTGCAGCACTTTGGGGGTGCACTGACCCTGAGCACCATGATGGCACAGTGCGAGACAGGACTGCAGAGGGCCCAGGAAGGACAAGGGGTCCAAATTATAACAAGGCCCAGACCAAACAACATCAGTTCCATCTGCAAGGCTTGGGGCATGGTAAAGGGGTGGTTGAAGCCATGCATAGCCCATAAGGTTAGGATGTCCTGAAACACCCATTACAGAATGGGACCCATGAGGGATCCAGGAGCCCGCAGGGTCAGAGAGTACAGCAAGACTGTGTCCAAGGCAGTGTAAAGGCAGCCTCCCTATTATATATTTTTACCATCAAAGATGTGGTGGATGAGAATTGAGGGTGCCCTTTGGGCCAACTTGGCACAGGAAGGGGGCCCTGGGGGAGATCATGACCCTCCTGCAGGACCATGCGCTGTGACAATGTCTTAACTCTGTGAACGCATTTGCGTGCACTGCTGCCACTCTGAGTCCAGTCCTCAGGTATGGGAGCAGGCAGGGAAGAAGAACCTATCTGGCCACTGCCTCTGCTTTCCAGACTGAGTTCATCCCCCAAATAGCACCTGGAGTATGATGGGATCTTTCCTGAAGGTGAGTGGGGTCCTGGGAGAGAGAGTAAGGACCCAACCTAAGCCAGCAAGGGTCAGTGGGGATTGATCCAGGATGGTGAAGGGTGTAGGGGGCACCAGGGCCAGATTCAGACTGGCAGAGCTTGCAGGGGCCCAATCCTGGACCCTATACTGCTGCTAGAGAGCCAGTAAGCAAGGCAGACATGGAGTAGAGTTGACAACTCCTAGCCATGCCCATGTTTGCCAACTCTCCAGCAAAAGTGTGGAGCTGTGCACATTAGAAACAGTATTGACCCTTAACATGTGACTGCTAAAAGCATGTACTAACTTTAACATTGCCTAACACTCACTTGAGTTAGCACAAGCTAACTGTAACGTGTAACTACGCTTTAATAACCACTGCATTCTGAGATTTGCAACAGTGGCAAGTGACCATGTGACAAGAACCGTAGGATATCCTATGTGTTTTGAACAAATGGCTATTACCTGCTTGTTTTCTTCCCGTGTAGGAGGGGTTGGGAGTGGCCCTCTACCCAGGAGCATATATTGACAACATTTCATAGAAGAAGGATGTTGGCTTCTGTGGTTTTCCTCCCTTACCTGTGGCAGGCTAGGGTGCTAGATCTGTATTGTCAGGGCTGACAGTAATCTTGCAAAGAGTTTAGATTATGAAGTGTATAGGGTAGCTTGGATAGGGATGATTCTGCCTCAGGCAAGGGGTTGAACTAGATAACCTCTGGAGACCTTTTCCAAGTTTACTTCTCTGTGATTCTGTGCTGCCCTACAAACTCGGAGCCAAGCTTCCCTAGGATAGCTCTAGATCTGAAGATACTTCTGCGTGAGTGACTGGTGCCTCCCAAGTCTGAGGAGACACCAGCAGGGCATAATTGGGGGGGGGGGTCCCCAGCGGCTAGTTGCTGAGCATGCCAGCAGAAGTTAATTCCACCAATGGAGCTAATTTCAGGGGGCATGTGCTCTCCATGCCCCACTACCAGCCAGAGCACTCACTGTCAGGGGGCACCTGCACTCTCAGGGGGGCGATGTGCCCCCTCCGTGCCTCTGCTACGTGTCATCTATGCACTTCTGTACTGCAATAGCAGTATGTCCCAGCCAAGCTATTTTGAGTGTGCCCTGCTCACTCACTTCTACAAGCACTCTCCCTACCCATAGATATGCATGTGAAGTTGCTCTAAGGTAGAAGTGTCCAAGATATGGCCCTCAGGCACATCTCTCTGGCGCAGTGCTTGAAACATACTTGGTCTCCAGTATGTTTACCGTCAGCCCTTGAGGATAACCCCGGACTAGCATCCTCTGAGTATTTCTGTTTGGGGCATTCATACGGGAGCAGGCAGCAGGACATGTGTGGGGGTTTTGTAGCTGGAGCATGCTGTTATGGTGTAGAACTGTCACTAGTATAACTTACAGTGGTTGCACCTACACATACAATTAATTTCAAGGAATAAACTCTCGAGCAGTTTGAGCCAAAGTAAACTACTCCTGGGCACAGCATCTACATGTGTGCCTGGGATAGCTGTAATTTGAGCCAGGGTGGAGTAGTTTATTCCAGGGCCACAGGCATGGGGGAGAGGGGTAGGCAGCCCTGGGCTCCAGGTGGCAGCATCCAGTGGCAGAGGGGCTGCCTGGGGCATGAGGGTGCTGAAAGTGTGGAGCTGTGTAGTTAGGTGGCAGGCAGGAGTCTGGCCCCTGCTGCCTTCACTGGCCAGGTGCAATTTACACCCATAGTCAGCATCTACATGTGTATTTAATTGCAGTTAATTATCCTGCCACAAGATAACACTATCTTCAACAGTGCTATCTTACTGTGGTTTAAATGAATTTACTATGGCCTAATAGCATTGCACGTGTAGATGGTGATGCTTTATTCTGCAGCTTTATTCCACAACTCTGCAGTTAAGCCACATGTAGATGGGGCTAGTGGAATACAAAACCAGTGTAATGTGTCCTCCATCCAGGTGTGAAGAAGGATGTTTTCAGTTATCTGATCTGAAAAATGTCCTGGGTGATGAATGCCTTTACTCGTGCTTGGACAAGAACGGAACTGATTTTTATTAATTTTAATTTATAAATTAATGAATACACATTAATTAATTAAAAATTACTTCTGGGAAAAAATGGGAGAAACAGTCGTCTCACCCTTTTCTTATTAGTTGGGAAAAGAAAACCTATATTGAGAATGAGCTAGACGATTGTTACAGTAACAATGCCATGATGCTGTGTCATTAAGTTTGAGAAACCACTTTCAATTACAGCAAATGGAGTCATGTATGGTTCACACAGGCTGTGAATCCGGTCCAAAGGGATTAATTCTTTTCATAGCAATACGCATCCTGGGGAATATAGACATGATCCTGACTGGGTCCTGTCTTGGCACATCAGAGTGAAAAGTTTGCTGTTTGCACAGTGACTCTGGAATTAGGAGCACAGACCTCTTCATTATTAAGGAGATTTTTATGCCAGATGCCTTTGTTATCCCAAAAATTAATCCCAGTGTATGGTGTGAGTAGAATTGGATGGATGTTGCAGAACAGTTTTTCATGCATAGTCTAGCAAAAGTTTAAACAAATTGCCTTTGATTCTGTTTATAACCCTTTTGAATTTGCTCTATACAAATAATTTAGTGAACAATTTTGCTATCAGGAGTATTTAAAAAAAAAAAAAAAAAAAAAAACCCCAGCAAATTTTAAAGAAAAATGGGCTAATATTTGATGAAAGCAAATGTTTGATTCAGAAATGTGAAGATTTGCACTGGAAATCTGAGTTGAGTTGCATTCATTCACTCATTAAATAGAACCACACTGGATCACTAAAATGTTGAGTCAAAATTATCCAGCAGAGTTTGAATTTCTAGTACTCCCAATGAGCTTCTCTCCAAGACCTGGGAGACCAAGGAGTTCTTTACCATAGCTGGTCTAACCAGTAAGTAGAACAGTGGAAAGTGTTTGAAGATAAATTAAGCATTTTCTGTTCACAAATTAATTGAATAAATTATTCTCTGGAGATTATTTACCTAAATGCTTTGCAAAACTGGGGTCTATGTTCAGAGCCCCTAGGTACAAGCATACATTTAAAATGTGGTCAAGACCCACTGGAAAGCACAGGTGTAAACTGAAGTGCATGCTTTGCTGAACAAGGAGGGACTGCAGAACCATCACCTGCAACTACCTTTCTATTGTCCTAACTACCATTACTATTGCCCTAATAATATTACTTGCAGGTTACTGAGCATGAGGCTCAAGGGATTTTGCTGATATTATAGCTGATTTGGGGGGAAAAAAAACACCGCATGACTAGGAAATTCAGATGCTATTGCCACAGGACATAAAAAAATACTGTTAACTCAAATAATCAACACTGAGTTTCCTGAAGCCTTTTTTTTGGCATTAGGCTTCTGGGAAACCAGAGAGAGGTATGTAAATTATCTTATCTGCTAGAATTGTTGAGTCAACCATAAAGATATAACTAAGATTATCTACAAGTTCATTTCTTTCCTAATTTATCTACTCTGCTTTTGCTTTCCTTTATTTATAATAGAGTACTAACACTCAGCCTACAGTGGCTTTGGGAACAGTGTATTCTTACTACCATAGCACTATGCAGTAGGGCTTCGTGAAACAGCACCATTTTGTTTTGACTTCCATTTCACCAGTTCAGCAGAACAGTTTTGTTTTGAGTTTCGTTTCATTTCATTTTGAAAGCACTGTTCTGTTTTGTTTCATTGAAATTTGTTTCGCTGTTTTGACATTTCGCCCATAGGCTATAATGGGGGAGCACGAAATTGCCTATAACTTTGTAAGTTTTTTTTGAGGATTTGGATGAAAACAGCAGGGATAATAGCCCCTACTGAGGGCATAAAGCCTACCAACGGTTTCTGGGAAACTACTTCAAAGTTTTGAAAGCAAAACTTGTGTCACTTGCAAGTCTGAAGGCACAAGGGGGTGCCCTGGTGAAAAATATGTGGAGACACCAAGCAACAATTGTGCACCAGAATGAGCGCACATTGAAAAGCTATCAAAGACAACAACAGAACATCACCTGTCTCCAATCTCTTGGGCCTGATCCTCAAAGGGAATTTATAAATCACTTTTCACAGACAAGCCTATGAACTGCACTTCATCAAACTCCTAAGTAGTAGGTACAGAAACTCACAGACTCAATATAGATATTAGAATTCTGACATGCTACAACCTGCCAGACATCTGACTCCCCAGGTACCTCTCCACTTTTACCTGTGCTGCTACATCCCTCTACCCCACCCCGGCCTGTCCCACACCTGCTGATGCCTCCATTTCCATTTTCACTGACTGACTTTCCTGCCTGCATTGCATGTCAGCCTCTGGTTTTTTGTTTGTTTGTTTGTTTTTTTTTACTATTATTTCCATCCAGAAACAGCACACCTACCAACTGCAGATGCTTCCTCAACCTGACAAAGGGATTTTCAACCTGAAAACTGGCATTCCAGGCAGCTAAGCTGAGCTCACCTAGAGCCTCACAACTCCACTGCAACCAGCAAGCCTCAGGCCTGTCAAAGATGTGATGGGTCTGGGCTTTCCCCATCCAGGACTGTGGTGCCTGGAGGTTATGGTACCTCCTACCCATCTTTCACCAGGGGGATCCTTGGTCATGGCACTTCCTAGGGCAGCCGTGCCACCATTAGTCCCACCAAGCCTCCTGACCCTGGCAGCATGCAGTTTTAGTGGTCATGCCCAGGACCTGAGGCCTCCTTCCCCATAGCCCCAGCCCATGCCTCCAAGTTCATTCTGGAATGGAAACTTAGCAGGGAGATGTTCTTTCCCTGAGGGCTAGTGGTGTAGTAGGTGCCCCCTCCAACTCTGAGAATGAGACATTAAACAATTAAAAAAAAATGAAAAAAAGAAATAGGTGCAGGCCGAGTGAGAAGCATGGCATTCAAGGTCCCCTATAAGCTGTGCGCATGCATGGCCATGCACAATATAAAATCTTGCTGCACAGTAACTTTTTAATGATGTGCATCCACCTGAAGAGAAGCTGGGCTGTGGCTTCTTGGAAACTTTGGGTGCGGAGTGTGGCGGAGGCACTGGGGCTGGCACAGAACACTTACTGGCTCTACTCCTCACTCCTCCGCTCCGCTCCACACCGTACCAGCATCCCCATGGGGAGGAAAAGTGGCATGGGGTAGGCAGTGGCTCCACCTCAAGACAAGGCAGGGGTGGGGGCTGGGGCTGGGGCAGACCCAGGCATTGCGTGGGCTCTGTCAGCTCTGGTAAACTGCTTTGCTCCCCAGCCTCTTTAGGAGAGCTTTTCCCTGAGCCCCAATCTCTCCTCTGCTCCTATGGCCAGGCAGCACAGAGCTATTCCTGCTATGGCAAAGATTTCCATGGTATAGGGACAGGGAGGGTGACTCTGACACCCCCTTCTAAAGATGGTTCCTGGGGCTGGTATCCTGCTTGCATCTCCTTAGTTAAATTAAGCTGAATGCCAGTAACTTAATTCCATCTATAACTCATTTTTTGTATCCAAGGAAGTTATTTTTTACTGTTAAATTTAGGCCACATCACAGCTGGTTAAAAATGGTATGTGCTCTTTATTTACAAGGAACTAAAATCAGTATAGACAGCTGTTCAGGCATTTTTGGCAGAGAATCCTATCCTCAGCCACCAAGTTTTATGAATTTGGGGTCAGACTGTAGTGGTGCGTTCACGGACTGAAGCAGCGCACTTACAGATTGAAGTGACAAACTCATGGATTGCTACACCTTAGAGCGACCATTGGTTGCATTCACTCTGTCTGTACCTGGAGCTTGGGGGACCCCAGCAGCAGGAGGTTCACCTTTAGGAACACCAGCTGCTCCACCAAACCAGGATTCAAGCAGGTGTGGTGGGGTGTCACTACATCCCCAGCAGTGCTGAACATCTTCTTGCTTGGACCACTGGTGTTCCTGGGCAACTGTGGCCATATCCAGCCACATCTGGCTGTGGCTTTCCCAGTAGGCTCCACGTCCTTGGCAAGATAAGCAGCCACCAAGGCCTGGGCACTACCTGCCTGGTGGTGGAATCTGGTGCCTCTGGACCCCACCATGGAAGCCATGCTCTTGGCTCACATTGGCAGTGCCTGCAGTAGAGGAGGAAACTGGCTGGTGGATGGCATGCTAGCATGGGACAGTGGATCCCCCTCTTCCATGTACCCCTGCCTCTGCCATTCTACCTCCTCGACTGTCTTCACCAGCACCTCCGTCCACTGATTCAGGCTTTGGCTGCTGCATACGCTGTCTTTACCCTCAGGTCACACATGGTAGCCAGCACATGGACCATACTGGACTGCAAGGCATCAAGCCATTTCCTGATGCCCTTCTTCAGCTGCCTTACTAGTGCCTGTGTGTCTGGTGGCAGCGGCTTGCCCAAGCCAGGAACACTGAAAGCTCTCCATTTGGCTCTGAAATTCCTTCACTATAGGGATCACTTGGCTAAAGAGGGCATTGCCAGTGTTGAGGATCTCGGTGGCTTTGAGGAAGGGCTTGAGGACCGCCAAGATCTGGGAGATGGTAACCCACTTAGCTCTGTTCAGGGGGGCCCTGATCCCAATCTCCCTGAGCAAGGTCATCTCATAGATGATCTTCTGTTGCTCCACTAGCCACTTGAGCATCACGTATGTTGAGTTCCATGATTTGGTTCTGTGGGATGTTCAGCTCTGCTTGTTTGTCCTGCAGCTTCTTGCCTCCCTTAACACTTTGGTGGAAGTAGCCTGCCACCTTCCTGCATTTGGAAATGAGCTTGCTGGTGGTGATAGTGCCGTCACTGGCAGCCCTATCCCCCTCCAAGGCATCCAAGGGATGCCTTGGACTGCGGGGTGGAACTTGTGTGCCACACAGCAGATGCCAACAAAGTTGGCATTGCAGACTGCCTTGGCTATATTGGCCCAATTGCCAGTGACCATGAACTTGTAAGTGAGTTTGCCCTACCCAATGAGGCAAACCACTGCACCAAGTGGTTCATAGCTCCAAGGATGTCTTGCTGTGTGGGACTCATCCATCACCATGGCTTGAAAGAGAGCCCACTGAGGGCCTGACTGGTCGCACCAGTGCTCTGTGAGGGAGAAGTAGGCATGATCTCCACTGCTCCAAATGTCCAAGGTGAAGTGTAAGGCCACCTGCAGTCCTGCCTTGCTGAAGGTGGTATGTGTAGGCACCTGGTATGGCATGGGACTGTGAGCGCCATGAATCACCTGAACCCTGGCTGCTCAACTAAGGAGAAGGGCTGGTCATCCACAGCAAGCATCTCCTCAATGCTCTGGGTGATCTTGCTCGCCCTTGCAATGCTCTCCCCTTTCTGTCTGCCTTTCCCCCACTGTTCCAGGGTGGCCTGCCTCTGTTTTGGGGGGATGGGGGCTTTGGAGCAAGGGAGGGCCTTCCATCTCAGCATGCTCCCACTGGTGCCAGGCTGAGGAGGAGCAAGGGAAAATATATATGTTTTCCTATATAAATTCTATATTATAATATGCTTGCCATATAATAAATAAAATAAAAGTATATAAATATACATGTGTCTCTTCCTATATAGATTCTATAGTATAATATGCAATATAATTATGAAATTGAAAAGAATAAATCAATTAATAACATAAAAGGGTCTAGAAGGAAAGCAAAAAAGTATTGTGGAATCTCACTTGCTTGGCTAGTAGTAGTAAATCAACAGTAGTAGGCTTTATTGTCTAAGCTTCTGGAAGATAGCTCAATAACTGACCCCAAGGCAGAAAGCAGCCCAGTTCAAACACTGCTGCCTTTTATGCTGTTTCTCCATCCCCACCCCCAGAGCACTGGGATTGGAAGGGACCTCAGGGAAAGATCACAGTCACTAGCCAGCTACACAGTTGATATAAGAGGATTCCTCTCTCTCCTTATTTTCTGTTTCCCTGCAGGCAAACCCAGCTTCAGCTTCAAAACTCAAAACGTTTTGAAACTTTCAAAATGTTTCAAGTGCCCTTATTTCATTTTGAGGCTGTTTCAAAGCTCTTCATTTTGTTTCAGTTTTGCTGTTTTGAGCTTGAAAAGAATCGAAGCAGTATTGAAATGGAACAGCCGGTGAAATTGTGCACAGCCCTACTATACAGATTTACATCCATCTGCAGATGTATCTTTTCTTTTGTTTCTTTACTAAATTTACAACTACAAAAATATTTTGTAAACTGTGCATACATTTGCCTATTTTGCATCATGTAGACTTCCGCACTATAGTAGACAGAAAAGGCACATGAAAAGAAGGGGTGTGTTGGAAATGGAGAGCATTCCTTCTTGAAATTTTGTCTTGGCAAGCTGTATTATTGGTCAAGCATGTGGGGCCATAATTAACTGCAGTATAAGGATGTACAGCTCCAATGAAGTAGGTGCCCAGTGGTGAAGCAGCTGGGGAGGGATTGGGGTTGTGTCAGCTCTTGCTTGCCCTCCTGCTAGGGCCTGAGCACCCTGGATTCCATGGCAGGTCACTCCACCTTGCCTATACCACCCAACTTCTGATGACTTGCTGGTATCCTCGCAGGCTGGGTACAGTGGCTCTGCAGGCTAGATTGACTTCCAGGTTGTATGTTTGGGTGAAGTTACATGTTACACTTGGATCATACTAAATCCATGGAATGTTAAACAGTTTTGTAAAATTAGAACGTGCTGTGAGCAGGCACATATTAAGGGTTAATACAGATTCTTGCTTGCGCAACTCTAATTTGCTGCTAGAGGGCTGGCAAACAGGGTCATGTTTAGGAGCCAGGACATCTGGGCTCTATCCTTGCTCCTAAAGGACTAGGAGCCATGCATCCTGGGATGTCAAAGGACTGCAAATTGCTTGCTTTGTCTCAGTGGAGTAGACTGAAGTTAAAATACGCTAAATAGCTTGTGCTAGATAGCACATCCCAGAGTTAACCCTAACCTGAAGTGGCATAGATTTGAGATGCTCAGAGGGCAGTTAGCATGAGTTAATGAACTTTAATGTGTGGATGCTCTTGTGTTACATGCCCTTAGTATGGCCTAAGTGTGATATGTAATTTTGCCCTTTGACAGACTGAAATGACTACTGCATGTGGTATCTTGGCCAACAAAGCTACTAGCAACCCATTGAGAGAGGTTCTAGAAGAAACACCGAGCATGCTGGAGAGGCAGAATTTTGTAAGCTGCAAACCCCTGTCTGCATATTATGGATGAACATGTTTGCATGTGTAGAGAATGTTTAGATTATTTCCATATCAATGCACATTTTCAAGACACTGGGTAGGTTTCTAATTGCAGAAATGTCTCCATATAGTAGAAGGTTAATGAATTTTATCAGTCCTGGCAGAGCTGTAGTGTGAGGTGGAGTCTGAGTATTATTTTAACAGTCACTTAAAGATTCACTGCTTCTGAAGGCTAACCATCCTTATACTCCACATTTTTTGTTGGCACTAAGTTTGAAGAAAAAGAAGAGGCACAAGTTCCTGGTGCAATGTTGCACAAAGGCACAGCCCATGTGTACTCATCAGGGATTTTGGAATCTTTTGGGGTTAAATCCTCTTCATGTACCCAAATGGCAGTTACCTAGCTGCATAACTGCTGTATTTGACGCTTACTCACATTTTACAATCCTGCCCCACGTGCAGTGTGGATGTACAAGCATCCACACAGCTGCTGAGCATGGTCAGGAGGGCTGTGCTCTGGCCAGGCAGGTACATGTAAGTCCTGAAACTGTAGCTTAGTGAAAACCCATGACTACAGATTGGTAAAGTGGTGAGAGGACACTCTACTGTTTTGGCTTAGTGCAGTGCTTCTCAACCAGGGTGCTGTGAGAGCTGGCCAGGGGTTAATTAAACACTACTTTTTCAGATGTTCCTCTATTTGTACTTTGTATATTCTTTCAGATGGGCTAACTGGACTGTAGTTTTCCAGGTGGGTTCTCAAGCATCACTGTCACTGTGGGATGAAACTGTCCTGTACACTGTTTTCAGGAGGCCAAACTGAGAAGTGGAGCCAAACTGTAGCCAAACTAAGAAGTGGCTGTAGCAGAAAGCCATACCAGCTTGAAGTACGTTATGCCAGCAGGTGCACCACTGCTGCTGCTGCCTTTCCTGGTTCATCTCTGATGTGTCTTCTGAAAATGAAATCATGTGGGAAAGTTTCACCTTGTGGCAGTGGCAGCAGCCTGGAGATGGGTGGCACTGCCACAGGGTAGAACTGCCCCACATGCTTTGTTTTTAGTCTTCATGGGAAAGTTTTCATTAACTTAAATCGTCTTTGGATCACACGCCTCTTTCCTCCTTTTGCAGCTGGAGTCTTACTGGAGTGCATGTGAGAGCTTGCAGGATGGAGGTTTAGTTTTCCCCTTCTTTACAGGCTGAGTCCCTCAGTTCCATGTTTTATCTGAGATGGAGAAAATATTTAAGCAAATTTATAGAACAGTGAAAATCGGGAAGGAACAGGGGCAATCTCCGGATATGGAAAGACAAGGACAAACATAAACATGTTCTTCTTCCCCCCTCCCCACCTGTAAAATGAGACCGTTAGAGGGTAGACCTGTGGTGTCCAACATTTTTGGCAGGTGTACCACAAGTTAAGACTTATCACTTCCCCGCCATGTATCTAATAGAATCGGTGCTCTGGGGTGATGGAATTGAAGCAGGGGGACCTGAGCCTCCAGCTGCACAAAATTGAACAGAATGGGAGCAGGATGCTTCTGGAAGAAGAGGTGTTACCACTAGCAGTCAGATTAACCTTCTTTGCCCTCAAAATGGCTGCTGTTTTATATGGTGAGTAAGGATCCAAAGCCGTGTATTCATCAGCAGCTGCAGGGCCAGGGAAAGGTTAACCTGGCTCTTGGCAGCGACACCAGACACCTTCTCTCCCATTCTGCTCCAGTTCTGGCACCTCCCTTTACTGAGTGTTCTGGGGCTTACATGCTATACACAGCAGGTGGCCATGCCACTTGTGAGGGCATGATGATATCAATACCCAGTCTAGTACAGGTTTCCCTCACTTTATGTGGGCTCTGTATGTGCAAATTTGCTTTTATGCAATGACCCTTTCTATATGCAGTCCCTTTTATGCAATTGATGTGGTGGAAGCCTGCAGTCAGCTGCTTTGTGTGCTGCACTGTGGGAGTGATGTGCACCAAAATATAGTCTCCTGTGTGGATCTGTGCTCCTTGCTCATTTTCTGCGACATCTGGCACAACATCACTAA
>JAGPOW010001711.1:1134157-1208573 GCA_030014935.1 Caiman crocodilus | reverse complement strand
GCCTGCAGTTAACAAAAAACCATCTACTGCTGTCCAGGTGGTTCTACCTGCTGGCTTGAAGGTATTCTCTGAGAATCTGACCATGCCTGACCAACCTGATTTCCTTCTCTGATAAGGTGACAGGCTCTGTATATGATAGGATTGACAAGCTAAGAAAATTCTGACTAGATGAAAATACTGTAACGAATACATAACTGGTTGGATCATCCTACTCAGTGAGTAGTCCTCAATGACTAGTTGGGAGGAGGTATCAAGTGGGGTTTCCCAGGGGTCTGTTCTGGGTCTGGTATTGTTCAATATTTTCATTAATGGCTTAGATTGATGGGATTGAGAGCACACTTACCAAATTGGTAGATGATATCAAGTTGGGTAGAGTTACAGATATTTTGAAGGGTAGGGATAGGATGCAGAATGACCTGGATAGATTGGAGAACTGGTCTGCAATAAATCAGATGAGATTCAACACGGGCAAGTGGAAAGTCCTGCACTTGGAACAAATAATTGCATGCACAAATACAGATTGGGGAATGACTGGCTAGACTGCAGTGTCACACAGAGGGACCTAGGGGTTATGGTGGACCACAAATGGCCTATCAGCCAACAGCATATTCTTGTTGCAACCTCCCAAAAAACCAAAAAAAACCAAAACAAAACAAAAAACCCAACAGCATGCTGAGTTGTATTAACAGGAGTATATCTCAGAAATCAAGGGAAGTTATTCTTTTATTCTTTTCATCAAGGGTGAGGGCTCACCTGGAGTGCTGTGTCCAGTTTTGGGCTCCACATTTTAAGAAGGATGCGGACATATTGGAAAGAGTCCAGCATATACAGACAAAAATGATTAGTAGCCTGGGAAGCAAGACTTATGGGAAACAGCTGAAAATAATTAGGCTTATTTAATGCAGAGAAGAAGAAAAAAGAGGAGCAGTAATAGAGAGGATGGAGATGGCTTTTCTCTGTATCCATAGACAACAGGACTATGAGCAGTGGCCCAAAGCTACAGTAGGGGAAATTTAGGTTGGACATTAGAAGGAACTTTCTGACAATAAGGGTGGTCAAGCATTTGAACAGGCTACCTAGAGAAACTGTGGAATCTCCATTCCTGGAAATGTTCAAGATCAGGTTAGACCATCCTTGGCTATCATAGTTTAGTCAGGGGGAGGATCCTGCCTTGGGAAAGGTGTTGGAGCTGGACTAGATGACCTTGTGAAGTCCCTTTCAGCCCTGCTTTCCTATGATTCCTATAGGTAGACTGTTTGGAAATTGTATTGCCTGCAGTTCAAGTCACATATCCAAGAACAGCACCTGTTATCTATGTATAATATTCACTATAACTTGAACAGTGCCTAGAATTTCAATTTGATTCAGCATTAGTATTTAACAATCCAGTCTTAATTCTGCTAATCCCATGTCATCCCTGTACCAGAATCATAAATTTTATTATATCATGATCACTTCTTCTGAAGTTTCCTATTGCCTTTGCATCCTTAACCAATTCTTCCATATTGGTCAGAACAAGATCCAAAATAAATGGTTTCCTAGTCATAGCCTCAACTTTGTAGAACAGCGGTGCTCAAACTTCTGGCCCAGAGGGTCAAATGTGTAGTGCAAGGCTGATTTAGAGGCTGAATCCTATGTATAGGGTGAGTTCATGGACCTGATCCATTGTAGGGTCAGTGTGCAGGGTTGGTCTGCAAGTGCAATCTAGCATACCAGCCTGGCTGTGCATGCCAGATCCAGCCATGTACACTGGCCTGATCTCATGTGAAACCCAACACAATGCACTGGATCTGGCCATGGACCAGCCTGACTGTGTGTGCAGGGTCTGATCAGACCAGACTGAGTTCATGCACTAGATCCAGCTGCATGTGCCAAATCTGGCTGTGCATCAGCACAACTTGCACATTGGATTCTGCTGTAAAATTACCTCATGTGACAGCCCCACCACATGCTGGCAAAATCTAACCACACAGGGCCATGTCATCCAGCCTGTGGGGCTTCCTGCAGGTCCAGAAATTTGGTAGCAGAGGAGCAGCAATTCATGATGCTACTACTCCCCACCATCATATTTGCAGGGGATACCTGTGGACTGGATGACATGGTCTTGCAAGCCTATGGGCTGAAAATTGAGCACTGCTATTCTAGAACAGAGTTGTCTTCCACATAGGTAAGGAACTTGCTCAACATTATGTTTGGCTGCAATATTCTTCCAGCAGATAACAGCAGTAAATAATTACATCCAGAAAGTTTAAATCCCCCATCAGTACCATCTCATAATTTTTGGATACTTTTGTCATCTTCTTGAAGACTGCCTCATCCACCCCTTCTTGCTGACTTGGTGCTCTGTAACAACCTCCCACCATAATATCACCATTGCACTTTTCCACTCTTTATCTTCACCCAAATAGATGCAGAACAGCTACCTTCTACAGTTGTGCAAAATTTCTCTGACTTTTGTTTCAACATTGTTTGTACTCATTTTGAGCTCGAAACAGCAAAATTGAAATGCAACAAAGGGCTTCAAAACAGCCTCAAAACAGAACGAGGGCAGGACACAATCTGGCAATAATAATAAAATAACTTTCTGGCAATAATAAGTGCCTACTCCTCAACACTTCATGCTTCCAAAGAAATGAAGACTCAGTTTTACAGCCAGCTGAGTGACACTCTAAGAAACATACTCAGTCAATATAAAATTCTACCATTGGGTGACTTCAGTGTATGAACTGGACATGACTACACCACTTGGAACAGAGTCACGGGGAAATTCAGACATGGGTCTTTAAACCCGAACAGAGAATCACTTCTAACATGCTGCATGGAGTTTGACCTTGCTGTTACAAACACCTTTTTCCAAATGCCAGAAAAGTGGTTCTACTCTTGGCAGCACCCTTGATCAAACTGATAGCACCTTCTAAACTATATCATTAGTCGTTGCAATGACTGACGGATGTTTGCATTACCAGGGCTTTATGAGGTGTGGAATGCCCAATGGATCACCAGTTTATCCCTACTAAGCTGAACATCAGGATTCATACTCCTAGACAGAAGCTTGCTTCAAAACTCAACTAGTATGTTGTTTAGAAACTTCACACTAAAGATGGGAGAACCCAGTTAGCAACTTAAACTCATGCTACCCTACCAAACTGTGCCAATGCAAGAGCAAACTGAACAGCAGATGAAAGGTAGGCACCTTTTGAACTGCAGTGCAATCAACAGCTAAAGAAGTCCTTGGTGTTCCAACCCAACAAAATGTGGACTGGTTTGATGCAAATAACAACATTCAAGCACTCCTTGCGGCCATTATGCCATGCACCAAGTTAAACTGAACAATCCCTTCTCTCTCACGGCTGCAGAAGCCTTCAAGAAATCAAAATCTGAAGTGCAGAAAAAGGTGCAGGAGATGGAAGACACTTGGTGGCTAAACAAAGCAACAGGACTAAAGGGTCTTGCTGGTACCAATAACACCCAAAGTTTGTTTTCAGACATTGAAGTCCATGTATGGATTATGAAGAGCTAATACCTGTCCAGTCCTGTCCACTGACAGTATCACTCTTCTGACTGAGCACAGTATGATATTAGAAAGATGGGAAGAACATTTGCAACCCTCCTCAATTGTGAGCCATGGATTAAATAGTAGACTCAATTGAGCAAAGACCAGTTTGATATCAATTTGAAGATCCCCCACTCTAGAGGAGGCCAAGAATGCACTTATGGAATTGGCATGTGGAAAGGCAGCTGCAGCTGATGAAATCCCAGCTGAAGTGCTTAATGGTGGTCCTACACTGCACAAAGCTTTGCTAGACCTATTTACTTTCTCCTGGGTAAACAAGGCTTTACCCTAGGGTTTCAAAGATGCTGAAATTGTAACAATCTACAAGTGCAAAGGAGACCGACATGACTGGGGCAATTATTGTGGCATTTTACTCCTCTCCATTGCTAGTAAGACCCTTGCTAAGCTGTTGCTGTAAAGGCTGCAGGTTATTGCAGATGATGTACTCCCTGAATCCTAGGGTGGTTTTTGTTCATTATGCAGCACTGCCGATATAATATTTACCTTATGCTGGTTACAGGAGAGAGCTGCCAAACAAATGCCCTGTGTGTTGCAATTGTTCATTATAGTAAGGCATTTGACTCTGTTGGACACTCTGTCTCTGGTGCCTTCTTGCAAAGTTCAGCTGCACAGACAAACTAATTAACCTCATATACTGCTTCCATGCAACATGCCGGGCCATGTATCAGTGGGTGCTCACTCATTTGATGCCTTTCCTGTAGTCCATGGGGTTAAACAAGGGTGTGTGTTTGCCCCTACATTATCTACTCTGTTTCTGAGTGGAGTGCTAGAAGTTGCCACATGTACTACCATTACTGGTGTCACCCTAGCAACACATTTTGATGGCAGATTTCTACACCTCCACTGATTCAAGGACAAAAGCAAATCCCCAAAAAGTGAAGTAAATGATCTACTGAATGCCAGTGGCTCAGTATTTATTGCCCTTTCTGAGAATCACCGGCAACATTTACTGAATTCCATTGCCCATGTTGCATCCCTTTTTGGCCTCTGTATTAACGTAAAGAAAACTGAAGTCCTGTACCAGCCACGTTGTGGCAGAAAGCGCTCATCTCCATCACCACCAGAAATAAAATTGAGTGGCAGCCAATTAAACAACTTCAAGTCCTTTTGCTATCTAGGTAGCACGGTTACCGATTTCACCAGCATCGACAACGAACTGTCAGCACCCTTAAAGTCAGCTGCCTCGGTTTTTGGTTGCCTACAGAAAAGACTGTGGACGGGATGGGGGGGTCAAAGTCTCTACAAAATGCCAAGCTTGCAGAGTTGTGTCCCCTTGTCTTCTATACTTGTTAGAGACCTGCTTCCTTTATCATCAGCACATCAAAAAACTTAACTGCCTGCAACAATGTCACCTATTCATAATAATGGGAATTTAATGGTCTGACAAAATCACCAACAATGAAGTATTACGATTGGCAGCCATGACAAGTGTGGAAGCCATGTCAGCACAAAGGCAAATGACCTGGGCTGGCCACATCATACGTATGGACAACTAACTGTCTAAGACAGTTCTGTAAAGTGAAAAAGGCAGTGGGAAGTTTGGCCATCCTAAACTCTGCTAAAAGGACTTCATTAAGCGGCACATAGTCTGCCTGGCTGGATTAAATGTTCAGGGAGGATATGGCTCATGATAGGTGAGCTTGGCACTCCACTATGAAGGAAGCAGAATGAGCAACAGAACATTTTTGCACTACCTCGGCCATCCATAGGAGAGAACAAACACACCAACTTGTTGTGGCTTGTTTCCTGAACCCTACAGGTGGAAACTGATTTCTAGTTTAATAGTAATCATACTTCAATACAAGTGACAATCATTATTAAAGCCATCTTATATGCACAACTCCTAAGGTATTGAGGAGCAAGTGCTATTTGTAATGTATTCCCCAAAATGATGGCCAGACATGGATGTTAGGGATTTTATTGATCAACAAAAAGCTTGAGCCTCAGCTTGAGTCTACAGCTTGTTGAAAGCTTAAAATCTAGCAAAAACTTGACTACTGGTGGGATCCGAAATGGACCCATTAATTGTTTAAAATGATTTTTGAAAATGATTGGAGGGGAGAAGTGAGAAAGAAGGAGAGTGGAAAACAGCAAACAAAGGCTAAATAAAAAATGTTTAGTGAAAAATGATGAGAAAAGATATCTTTTTTAAAATTGGGAAAAATTAAAAATAGACAATTTTCAGGAAATTTATGATTTTGTAAAATCTCCGTATTTCAAAACAGAACCTTTTACATCCAAACTTTTCAACTAGCTCTACTTTCACCTCCAAATGCTGCAACTGCCAAAGAAAGCCAAAGATGGAGAGGGAGAAAAATGAATTCTTGCCATTTCAGTTTAGGCAACAAACATCCTTATAAAAAGATGAAGTTATGAATCATGCTGGATGTTCCATCAGTTTGCTCTTTGTCTTTGTTCCTTGTGGAAGAAATTAGAAATATCAAGTCCAAAAGGCAATTTGCTGCTCTATTCCGGCTGACTGTGGCACAGAAAGGACTTAGGGCCTGATCCAAAGCAAGTGGTCTAGCCTAGCCATGTAGTAGGATCAAAGTCATAGAAAAATATGTGGTGGTAATTGGAAAGACAACAGTTAGTTTGCATTAGGAATGGAGATAATGAAATGGAATAATGGAGAAGGTGTAGGCAGAAACAAAGAGTTGATATTTGTAAAAAGATCTGAATATTTATGGCACTGCAACAGGGGTCTTAGGATCTGTGTCTTAACTAGGTGATGAGGAGGAAGGATTAGAAGATGATAAAAAAAAGTCAGCCTCTCTGTGATATAAACCTGTGCTAGGTCTCACAGTCAGCAGGCTGTTCCATCTGCCCAATTTACAGCCCAACCCATGAGCTGATACTATCAATGTACATTTGATTAAAATTGATTATCTCATTGGAAAACAGTAGCAGTTCTGAATAACAAGAGAAGTGGGTTCCAGCTGAGGAAACATCAGCAACAGGTAAGCAATAGTAGATTAGAGAGGCTAGAGCAGTTGCCCCCTCTTCTCACTGCAATCAGAATTTGCAGAAGCCAAGCTTTCATTTCTACAAACTATGAAGGTGGAGCTTTCAGTACTACCAAGGGTGACTGAGGGTAGAAATAGATGGTGCCTTTTGTCACCTTTGTGCTGCCATCAAGAATGTTATGGTGGCACAAAGCAACAGCAAACAGTCATCTATATTTTTTGTCACAACACAATGTGGCTGCAAGAAAAGGTAAATAAATTGTGCTGCTTCTTTGCAGCAGATATCTATTTGCTGTATGACATGAGAGTGTGGGCAGCCCAGACCTGCCCACACTGGGCAGGTGTTCTCTGGGTTTGAAGGACCCAGTCCTGTGTGGCCTAGTGATTCCTATGCAATATTGACCTCCTTGAGCCTGTGGAGCGCGTGCCTGGCTTTCCTTGGTTGCCACAGGTTTGTCTTTGGAAAGGGGTAAAGCCAGGATGCTCCAGTGCCATCCTAGGGCTGGGGCCGCACTGGAGTGTTGAACTTGCTCTAGTGCTGTCCCAGGGCTGACTGCCAACCAGCTGATTGGCAGCCCCAGCCCTAGGACATCATGCTGCACCAGAGTGTTTTGCATTTCTCTGCTTTGAGAGACACACCTCTGGGATTTCCAGGGCACATCTCTGGAAGCGGAGAAAATTGCTGTTCCCTGCTTGCAAAGCTGTGGCCCTGACAGTCTCCAGAAACCTCAGAGATTGCCAGGGGGAAACCTCTGGAAGCAGGGAACATGTCTCCCATTGTCCCACAAGGTCAACGGGTGGGACAAAAGGTGATGTGTTTCACCTAATTAAACAGATCAGCTCTGCTGGGACATCTTGGCACTGCTGTTCTGCTTCATTTGGTGACATCATCTTTTAGCCAGAGACATGCAATTCCCATTGAATTTGATGGGATTTTGTGTCCTGCCACCCTTAGGTCATTTAATAAATCTTTTCCTATAAGTCTAACCCTTACCTATAAAGCCAATATAACCCATATAATCCCTTCTCTGTTGCCTGTGTCTATAGAGATGTTGAAACAGAAGCTTGGTTGCTTTGACCATTTAAGGGACCTTTTTAGGCATTGTTATAGGCCCATTACAGTTAATACTGGGTTCATCTATGTGAGACATTTACTGTGAAATTGCCTAATTAGCTCCGCAGTGAAGTCTCAGCATCTACACATGCCTCCCTATTAGGCCTCAGGAAACAAATTAACTCCTCCACATGTTAGCACTTTTAAACACAATTACTATCCTGCAGTGACATTATTTAGTGTGCTGCAATGCGCGTATAGACACTGATGGGACTGGCTGGGGCACAAGGGTGTCTGCCAGCTAGCCCCACACTGGAGCACCTTTGTGCCCCAGCCAGTCCCTCTGCAGCACAGTGAGCTGGGGGGAGCAGTCCTGGGCTGGCAGGCTGAACTCCCAGGCCCCCAGTCAGCTGGGGCTGCTCTGACCTGGCTCAACATGCTGCAGTCCCAGGTGCACATGTAAATGTGGTGCCCAGGAGCTTATTCATTTGCATTAATAGCATGTGTAGATGCACCCCACATAGCCCAGTTGCCAGTGATTTTGCTACTACATCATGCTCATGGATTAGGAACCTATTGTATTAGGCTTTCCACATCTGCACCCAAATGATGGCCCTTACTTCAGAGAGTGTATAGTCTGAAGGACTAAGCCTTCTTTGGAGTGTTATTCTTCCTTTGTTACAGAAAAAATCTTTAAAACATGTTAAGATTGATTTGCTGTTAGTGTCTTAAATCAAGTTTTAACTTACCTTTCAAAGATTGGCAAATTTCAGTGGACTTTGCAAAGCATTCCTATCCTTTTTATTCTTCTAGCATACAAAATTGCCTTTTAAAAGACTGCCTTTTTCTTTCCCTGAAGACAAGAAATTTTGCTTTGCTGTCCACATGATTTTTGGTTTCGGCTGGAATGTTTATAGTCTGCCAGCATGGTTTATAATTTTAAAAGGGATTTGCAGTTTGGCCAGAAAACATTTTTAATTATATTATTTTGAGAAGGGAAATAATTATTTGTTTGTCAGCATGGCTTTTCAATTCAAAACTGAAAGTTTTGTTGTGTTCTATCTGCTTATTTTTATTTCATTTCATTTGTTTATTTCTCCCCTTCTCTTTGTTTTAAAATGAGAACAACTTTAGCTTGCCAGTGGGCTTTTTCATTTTAAAAGAGATGCTGGCTATTGGCACCATGCTTGCTCCTTTAACATTTGGAAGGCCAGACTGATAGAAAATGGACTAGGTGCTTAACACAACAGCTAGCATCTCACATATTATGCCATGCCTGAAACATAGGATATCATGCAGTTCACTGGCTTTTAGGAAGATTCATCTGTTTTACATCTTAATCTGCATGCTCTCCCCTCCCCACACTGAAGAGATGAATGCTTGGCAGCTCTGAAAATCAGACCCCAGTGGTGGAGTCAAGGGCACTGTGGAAGTTAATGACAAAACTCCCATCAACATCAATAAAGGCAGAATCTAATCATAAGTCTCTAATAGAAGGTGCCTAAAAACAGAAGCCAACAGAATTACAGCCACTTTTGGACCTATATATTTGAATTAACTCCTCAGCTCTCTTTGCTACCAGACTGCAGAAGGCAAGAGCTCAGAGGTAGGTGCTGCTGTCAATACTGAGAATTCAGATTCTGTCCCACCTTGCCCCCCACATTCTGTAACAGCGAGGGCTAATTTCTGAATATATGTCTCAGCAAGAGCCAACATACCTATGCAATCACTACAAATCAGTTGTTAGGGGTATGCCAAATGGGCCGTATTCGATTTGGATTTGGATTCTGCTTGAATCAGGGACACTGATTTGATTAATTGATTCAGATCACGGTCCTGATTCAATCTGGCTGAATTTTAATCTGAAGATTTGATGCTGCTTCAGAGAATCAGCGATTCAACCATAGACACAGCTTTAGATATTTTTTCTACATACCTCAAGGTATCAGGTGTGACTTATGAACTCTGTGATGGTGGGGTGGATGACGCATCCCACAGGAGTGTGAGAGGGCCCCCCATGTGCTCTGGGGTTGAGCTCGGAAGTGGACTGGAACTACTTCCGGTCTACTTCTGGGTCCTCCAGGGAGTACGCTGCAGTCCCACCCCATACTCCTGGCTTGGTGATCAGCCAAGGGGGGGACCCTGGGTGCCACCCCAGACCCAGGAGCCACCAGTCGCCAAGTCAGGAAGGCGCAAGAACCACCCCCAGCATGCTCCCTGGCAGACACAGAAGTGGACCAGAAGTGCTTCAGGTCCACTTCCAGGTCTGCTGCTGAGCGCGCTGGGGACTCCCCTGCACTCCTGTGGGAGGGACACTCCATCCACCCTACCACTGCAGCATTCATGAGCCGCCTGCTACCTAGAGGTATGCAGAAAAACATTTAAAGCTGTGTCTATGTCCAAATTGCCAAATCTCTCTGAGTCTCTCCAAATAGATTTGGAGGGTTCTGATTCAATTCGGAGAGATTAAAGGGTCTCCTGATTCAATTTGGATTTGGAGATTTGGCCACTGAATTGGGCTGAATCTCCACCGAATCGAATCAGCGACCAAAGCTTCACACACCCCTCCAACGCTCAGCTTTTCACAGCTTCCCTAGGACTTTGGCCTTATCCTTGCAGCCACATTTCCTAAAGAGCATGAAGCAAGCTGGAAGTGGCTATATAAGCAGTTGGAGTTTGGCCACTTGGACCAGCGTATTGCCTCCTACATTCCTGGTATTTCTCACAAAGAGCCATGCCCAAATAAACACGTTTTGTAAAGACCCACAAACATGAGTTCTTGCTACATATCACACTCCTGCCCTGACTGTCTTCTAGTGGCTTCCACAAACACAGAACTCAATGAGCATCTTCGGGGACTCTCTTGCTATTACAAAAGTTAGTATCCTGTACTAGTATGCTATAATTAGATAGTTTTTTTGGCATCCCTTTAAAGATCTTGCTGTTGTTTGCAGTCAGGCAGTCTGGAAGAACTAAGTACTGTGAGGTTACTCTATTGGTTTTGCTCTGTATTTCCAGGTTATTTATTTATCTCTCTGTAGTGCTGAGAGGCATAAAGTTATGATGGGCCAGATCCTCAGCTAGCATCAAGCAATACCGTTCAAGTCAGCAGAGCTGCCTGCTCTATACCTGCCGATGATCTTGCTCTTCATGTCCCTAGAGCATGCAGACTCTTTGATTGAGAGGCCTGACACTATATAATTACTAGCATTACTATTAACATATGTTAGAATAAGATGAGGAAGAGTGAGAGGAGAGATGCATGATAGCTGCCTTCCCTCCCCCCGACCGCTGTTAAGTAAATGTTTTTTTCAAGGGCTGGGGCAGAGGGACTTCTCCCTCAATACGCCTGCAGGTCCTCAGGAGCCCATTAAGTCATTACATAGCAGGAGCTCAGTAAACATTATCTCTCTCAGTTCCTGGGAAGAAGCTGCTGCTTTGCAGGCCTTGAGCATCTCTGTTTAGCTATGTAGCAGCTCAGCAAAGCAGAGAGTGCTGGAGGGATGACCTAGTAGGAATAATGGAGATCACTTAAGAGGCCAGTAGATGCTTGTCTGAGCCTTGAGTCAGATAGGCAGCTCAGGAATCCTAGAGCTAAGGGCTGCCAGTAAGAGGAACAACAAAGGTAATGTTTCCAAGCAACAGCCTGTAAACTCTAAAGCAGTAGGCTATTAGCCTTTCCGCTCAGCTGCAGACATCAATCAAGCCAGCATCCCAGGAGCAAAGGAGCTGTGGGCAGCCGAATTTATTAATCTGTTTTCTAAGAAAATATTTACCTGCTAAAATGCCACCTCTCTCTTTGATCTGTGTTCCAGGTTTGGATTCTTTGTAGGTAAGGACAGAAATGTCCCAGAGGCAGGACATCCCTTTATTGCAGCCAGTACCAGTTCAGTTGCAAGCAAACATAGCTCTGCTGGCTCTCCACTGCTTAGATGCCTTTCTTGTCTCTCTGTGACAAAGTATTTAGCAGAGTTTGCAGATTCATTGGAATCTAACGGGCTGTGCTGGGAGCGCTTCTGCTATGGGCTCGATCTTGTGGCTTCTGGGCTGTGCACATTAGCCAACCCAGGCCCTAGCGCTCAGATGATAATAGTAGGATTAAAAGACATTTCTTGTCTTCCAAATTAGCCACAATGGATGAGCTACAGACTATAGCCACTTGGCTAAAATGGTGATTTAGTGAGCTTGAAAGGCTTGACTGAATCTTAGGTAAGTGTGCACTGACAACCAGTATGGATACTAAGAGATGCCCTCAAGCATCCCAAACCACAGGCCATTCCTGTCTACATCAGTACCTTGTAGCCCATTCTGAAGCCATCTCCATTGTGTTTCCTGTTTGCCCTTCTAGTAAAAGCTCACTACTCCCTTCTTTGTTATTATAAGTATGAGCAGTAGAGGAGAGGTGCAGAGGGGCTAGGGGCCAGGAACAGGGAACTGTGGAACTGCTGCTAAAGGACGTCTGGCTCTTGAGGTCTGTACACTTGGGTAAGTTCCAAGCACAGTGGAGGGAGGAGGGACAGCTGTGGAGATGAGTGGGGACAGAATTGACCTAAAACAATTCATCAGCACTCCTAGAATTAGGCTAGACAGGTACAGGCATTGAGCATAGAGGTATTGAGCATCTAGGTACCATGAGCTTGAGCTCCAGGGTAGCCTTAAGGTAAACCTAGCAAGCAGTATACACATTGTAATTAGTAAAATATGGACCTGGAAACTGTGAAATTCTTTACTTGAAATGCTCTTATGTTTTACTACCAGCCATATGTTTTTCCTTTGCCTCTCCTTAGAAAGCATACAACAAGCACTTGTACATGATGGTTAGTTTGGAATGATCCTGCCTGGAGTAGGGGTTTGGACTAGGTGACCGCTTCACAGCCCTTCCAGATGTACTTTTCTACGATTCTGTGACGAGGACAATAGACACATTTTATTCTGCCATCCTCATAAGCCAAACTCCAAACTAAATTTCACCAACATTTAAGGAATTAAATAAAACAAATTTTTCAAGAACAATTTATAAACAAAATCAAATTTCTTTGTTTCACCATGTCTTTATTCTGAATAAAAAGAACAGAATTTGCATTTCAACAGAACCTGACTAAGCATCAGGAAGTAATAATTTCACAGAAATTTTCTAACTTTCAACATTTTGTTCAATGTTAGAATGAACATGAGATAAAAGTATAGAAAAATATTCTGAAATTGCCATTTAATTTTTCAACAAGTTGTACTCCACAATCAAGGATATAACTTTGAATTTAAAGTAATGTCAGTGACAGTAGAATTTTTTCACTAGGGCCTTGTCTATATTTAATATTTTATTCATTAAACTAAATCAGTTTTTTTACTCACCCTGTATAAACACTCAACATGATTTTAAAAGATTTATAGTAATAAAACTTCATTCAATAACAAACTGAGTTATAGGAAAATGATATACTGAGTTGAAATAAATCTATGTAAACTGTATTTAAATTGAATTAAATGGCTCCACAGTGATTTTGCACCAGTTTACTAAATCAATTTAAAATTACACCTTCATTTAAACAGGTGGAACTTTGAATATAGAAAGCCCTGTGTTTCTTCTGCTGCTTTCAGAGGTGGATTTAGGGAGTGTACTGGGCATTTCTACACGAGGCATGTTTATGTGCATTAGCCTAATTTAGGGCATTTATACTTTTTTGTCCTGTGATGCTCCAGAGATCCACTGCTTCGGAGCAAATTCGATTAATAAAGTCTACTCCGTAGGTGAGCTGAGGCAAAGTGCACTGTAATGTGTGCAGTTGTATAAGCAGCAAAATGCGCATCAGGATGCAAAAATAGTGGCTGTACACTTTTGAACTAAAGCACCTCTGATACATTTTAGTTCAAAAGCATGACACCACCATTTTCTCAGCACTCACACACATTTAGCCACTTATACAGCTGCAAGCATCAGAGTGCTGGATGGTTTTCAAAGTGCCCGGTGCTGCGGAGCTTCAATGTGCAAAAATGCCCTTAATGTTCCATCTACATGTGTGTATCCTTAATATGGATTTAAATGGCAAAATTAGGCACAGTTAAAGCACGTTAATGCATGTGTCGATGACACCCAGCACTAACTTCAGTGCTGGGTCTGGCTGACCACTAGGGGTATATAGCAGGGCTGCAAGGGACTTGGCACTAACTTTAATGCCAAGTGCACTAACATTAGTGCCAAGTCTCTGCACGTGTAGCTACCTGCCAAAAATCCCCTTTTTTATGCCTGTTGTGTCTTGGATAAAACTCAGTCTTTGGGCAATGAGCAGTTTTAGGATGGATTCAGTGAAACCTGATATTTCTTCTATTAGGCTTCCATGGTTGGAAATGTTAAGTCTGCTGGGGTTCCCTTGTTTGTGGATTTTAGGAAGCAGGTAAAAAGTCCCTGCATTGGGTAGTGGAGGGATCAGGGTCTGAAGTTTTTCTTGTAGTTCAGATATAAATGATGTGATGGTGGTTTTGAGGTGAAAAGGAGAGTTGGATTTTTTTTTGTTTTTTTATAGTAGATAGTGTTAGAGAGTTGTCTGTTGGCTTAGAGAGTTGTCTGTTGGCTTCTTTTAAGTAGACAACAGTTAAGGATAACTACAGCTCCTTTTTATCTGCTGGTTTTATTACGATTTGGTGGTTGGATCTTAGAGAGTCTATGATCCTTCTTTCTGAGAGGGAGAGGTTGTTATGGTGTTTATTGTTGAGTATTTCATTGTTCATTTTTTTCTAATTGACATTGTCACCTGATGAATTTGTGTTGAAAGTGGATTCCTTTTGGTTATAAAAATATGCCTTCAGACGGAGGCATCAAAAAAATTCTTCTAGTTCTCCACATTTTAGTAGTTTATTTAGGTGTTTTTGTGAACAGAAATTGAGGCCTTTGGAGAGGACAGTTTTATTCAAGACACAAAAGACTTCCTTCAAAAACGCAAAAACATAGACCACCTTCCCAGCAATATTCTCCTAGCCACCATGAATATCACCAGCTTATAAACCAACATGCTGCACCAGGATAGCATCCAAGACTGCGTCACTTATCTACAAGAGTGAGATGACAACTCAGAGTACAGACCTCAGGATATCACTGAATTCATATACTTCATCCTCATACACAACAACTTCAGTTTCAACAACCAACATTTCCTCTAAACCATGGGCACAGCTACGGACACCAATATTGCTCCACAACATGCCAATCTTTGTATCGCCGACCTGAAAGAAGAATTCCTCAAGAACTGCACCATCAAATACGTGCTATACCTGAAATACATAGATGTCATCTTCATCATTTGGACAGAAACCTTGCTGCCTCTGATTGATTTCCACCAAAAATTCAACAATCATCACCCCTCCATCAGACTATCACTTGAATACCCTAACACCAGCATTTCCTTTTTGGACACCATGATCAATATCCAAAATGGTAAAATACAAACTACCATTTACAAGAAACCCATGGACCAACATATATATCTACACAGAACCAGCAATCACCCTTAACACACCAAGAAAGCTGCAGTTTAAAGCCTAGGTCTCTGATACCACTGAATTTGCACTGAGGAGAATATCTGTGATTGCCACCTCACAGATCTGAAAAGGGCCTTCACCCAACAAGGACACTTCTCCAGATAGATACATGGCATTTTTGAAAGAGCCACGTCCTGGATACCATGTGAAGAATTCCTACAGTACAAAAAGAAAACCCTCACAAATCATACACCATTAGTTATGACATATCACCCTTCACCTGACACCTACATGGAAAATCTGCAAACAATTGCAACCCATACTAAAAGAATGCCCAATTCTTAAAGAGATCTTTCCAGAACCACCCATCCTAGCCTTTAAACAAGCACCCAACCTTACTAACCTTATCACCAGAAGCAAACTCCCTGTGACCCAAACCACACCAAATGGTTCCAGACCATGCTATGACAAGAAATGTAAAATCTGCCAACACATCACCACCTTCACTATAACTACCTCCCAAAACAGAACCATCACCATTCCTGGATCTTATAGCTGCACCTCCAGAAACATTATATATGTTATCCAGTGCAACAAATGACCTGAGGGAAAATATTTTTGAGAAACGAAACAACAACTGCATACCAGAATGAGTGTACACCAAAGATCTATCAAAGGCAAGAATACCCAACTACTTGTGGGGGCACACGTCTCATAGGACAATCACTCCCTTTCCAATCTCTCAGTTCTACTCCTCAAAGGGAACTTACAAAACACATTTTGCAGGCAAGCCTACGAACTTTACTTCATAAATCTACTGGATACAAAAAAAAATCATGGACTCAATATAGACATTGGATTTATGACACATTATAACCTGCTTGGCATCTGATTCACCAGGTACCTGCCAGACCTGACATCTTAAAGTTCTCTTTTCCCCGCTTCCTCTTGTGGCAGTGGGGCTGGAAGTGCAGGGGGCAGACCCTGACACTCCAAGAGGAGGGCCCAGGGACCCTGGTGCCTCACAAAACTTACCTGGGAGGCAGGATAGGATCAGAAGGAGCCATGTGAGCCAGAGGTGCACTGGCTTTTCAAGTGTCTGTCAATTAAGCTGGACAGATGACATCAGCTGGGACCACTGCCATGGGAGATTTAAAAACCCTGGTGGAAGCTGGGTGTAGCAGTGGGGAGCCAGGAGGCAAGATGCTAGGCATGCCAAGACCCCACACTCCAGATTAGACAGCTCCCATGACTCTGCCCTACTGTCAATGGTGAGGGCAAGAGTGGGAAGCCGTCCAAGGCTTTTCAAACTTTGTCCCCTGAGATAGAGGCTCGTGGTTGGCAGTTCTTGACAGGAGACATGACTGGCCTAACTGACCCTGGCCCTGAGGTAGATCTCTTAAACCCAGGGCCAGTGTAGGGACAGAGGTGGACCAAGGAGAAAGAGGGGTGGGCAGGCTGAACTTCTAAGCCTGAGCTCCCAATCACGACCAAGGAGGCAGAGGCTCCTTAGGAAACAAGACGAGCCTAAGCCTAGAGTTGGTGTGGTAACATGAAGATCCACATGATTGGCAAGTAGATGGGGTGTAGGGGAGGCGGAGCCCCAGGAGCAACTGTGGCAAGCCAGTGAGTATCCTGTCTCCAGATCGGGGAAAAGGAACACCACTGAACCCCTCCTTTCAGCTGTAATTACATCAAGTCGTGGCAGTTGAGTCAGGGCCCTAGACCATGAAGCAGAAGCATACTCACAACATTAGCAGGGGGTGCCACACCTCTCCTCTCCTCCCCTCCTTTTCTGCCCTTTGTCTTCCTAATTTCCAGCTGTTTACTCTTTCACAGAGAGCCTCTTTTCTACCTTGAAAATCTACTACTGTAGAGTCTCCCTTACTCACCTTTGGCTTCTCCCCCACCTCATTTTCCCCCCTCCCTTCTTTGCTCTACCTTTTGTTTTCCTAATTTCCACCTATTTACATTCTCACTGACATCCTTTCATATTTTTAGCTTCTTTCATTCATTGGAGTCTCAGAACAGCAGGGACTTCCTATGCCTGAAGAAAGGAGATTGTGTCCAAAAGCGTGCAAAAGACTTTTTCCAGCTACTCAGCTGGTCTAATAAAATACATCACATCTACCCAAAGAGCCTTACATGTCATTAAGCTAGTGTACATTAAATTTAGGTGTGCCTAAATGCATGTGTAGACATGCCCAGAATATCATAGTCAAAAGAAGGAAACAAACTGACTATAGAGAGAGGGTGAAATTGTAAAAAGTCTGAGTCAATAGTATAAAATAGAGATCTTTTTGGTTCAGTCTACCCCTTTATGATCATCTTGGCTGTTACTTGAGCATGAACTGAAATGAATTCATTTTTTTAAAGTTAATACCTCTTAAAAATGTAGTTATGTCTGATCTTCAGATAGAGTGGATTTATTATCAACAATAAGACTAAATGATTACAGCAACTAATAGTTGAATTTTTTACCATCATTCAATGATTGCTTTACTAACCAATTGCAAAAGATATGGAGACTGTTTCTTCACTTGTGCTATCATTTATTCCTATGTAAAATGGGGATAAAATGTTACCATTTTGATTTGGTAGCATTTTTGTTATCACATGAACATGAATCCAAAGAACTAAGCCTTCTGTTTCCAACCGCAGTACTGAGAGCTGGTGAAATTAGTAGCCATCTTCATGGCACTTGTCTGTAGCATATGTTTAAGAAACTATTAAACTGTGAACTAAGACTGTTTAGAAGCAGATTGAAAATGCACTTCCTGTTACATGTTTTCCTGTCTTGCAAGCCCTGTGTGGACAGCTAGCCAAGCAGAACTAACAACTCTCAGTGTTTGAGAGAGAGAGATGTTGATAGGAACCAACTAGGTGAAAGCTGGGCAACCCTGGGAACAACTATTTTCTCAAATTTCCCACAATTTTCATTATGTTTGGTTCTCATCTATTTAGGATGACTATCTGCCCTCCCCACCCCCAGTGTATATGGTATCTTAAATGTAGGGTATTGCTTTCATCCCCGTTGTGCTGATGTGGAACTGAGGCACAGAGGCATACATGTATTTGGGTCTCTGACTCCCATTGAAATCAAATCACTTCACCTCATTCTGTCCTGCCCGATGGTACAGAAGGATTCTCTGGCACAGCAGGGACTCAGAACCCAATTCTAACTGAGTGCTGTAAGCTGGACCGTTCTTTTCCTTGTACTCATGGCTCGTATTTTATTTGTTTTTATAGCATTTTTAGAGTGTGCAAATGATTCCCATGGAAGGGTTCCCCCTCAAGGAAATGCTGGCAGGGCATTCTCTGGACAGCCATTTCACCTGAAATGCCAGAGTTATGCCTACATAGTGATTAATGAGGACAAACTCCAATACTATGGTTTTTATTTACCAGGTGAGGAGACTGTGCAACAACTTTCCTTTCATAAGCAAATTTACTGGGCTTTAGCAATTACAATTCTACTACCATAGTTAGACAAAAGCAATACAACATGCTCATCACCCCAAAATCTAACTAGTGAGATGTCACTGGTTGATCAGGCCATGGGTCTTATCCAGGGATCTCAACTTCTGTAACCTCATTCTGCATAGGATAGAGTCTTGGATCAATGACCGGATCCTTCAGGAGTAGGTTCCAAAGGGTGGCACTTTTCTTCTTCTTTATATACCTTATAGCTACTGCATTTAATACATAATTAGTTTAAGCCTTCCTCCTAATGCATAGTCAATAAGCCTGTTTCTGTTTGCCAAATATGGATTTGTTTTGGTTTTTAACAGTGATTTTCCATTCTTAGATGGGTATAGATACTGCTCTGACAGCTCCTCTTTTCCCTGGTTATATTTACTTAATTTAGTTAGCCAACTTCCCAATATAATACTAACAGCCCTTTGGTGATGCTACTGTGCAGAAACTCTGGTTACTGTGCAGTCATTTAGTACTTGTGTAGTCAAGTAATAAATGACTGTGCAGTAACAACTGCATTGTGCACTCGGCATCTTGTGTAAATGCAGCCAGTGATACTTACTATGGAGAAGTTCTACAAATACACTGGGCTAGGCATCAGCCTACACATGATCAGTTAACACCAAGTTGATATGACTTCTACAAGTCACTTAATCACCCTGGCCTCCATTTTGCCATCTGTAAAACGGGTGAAATATCGACCTAACTTGTGTTCAATAACATTGTACAGCACAATAGGTTAATTAGGTCAATCAATCACAGAGGAAGGAATAGAAATTGGATTTCATGGCCCTGAAATCTGTATTTAGGCTACTGAACCACATATTTTCTGCTGTTGCCTGCCTCTGTCAGACTTTTAAAAATTCATAAATGATACTATTTTTATTTGGGGGAAGGATTTCTGTGGGTGGTAAATTTTATTGGACTCTCTGCATGGTTAGGATAGTGTTTGACAAATGTTTGAATGCAAAGCATTCTTCTCACATGTGTCTTCAACACTATTTTTGTTTGATTTTTTAACTTAAAAGAATCTGGATATTTGTAAAATCATTTCAATTCATGGCCATCCTACAAATTTAAATGAAGAGAAAAAATAAATAGAAGAAGTGTTTTGTTATGAATATTATATCTCCCTTTAGGAAAGCAAAACATTCTGTAAAGAGGCCAAGAGAGTACTTCAGTGCCTATAATAGATCCTTACAGAAACAGAATCTTATTTTGAATTCTGAGGACAGGATAGAGGGAGACATTCCCCAGCATTTCTTAGGTGCTGGTGGGAAAAAAAAGTGTTTTTAAAACTGTGATTTTGGTTTAAAAAGCTAAATTATTTCTTTGAGTAATATTGTCCCTGAATTCAGCTTTTCACAGGCAGTGCTCTCATATGACCACAACATCCTGCTTCAAAAGTAAAACACGTCATGTTTTGCTGTTGGCCATGGTTTTCCTGTTGTTCACTTGAAGAGAAGACTATTTTACAAGCTCTGCTGAATGCTGTGTTGTATTGCACTGCTCTGAAGATGATTTCGTATTGCCCCATATGTGGAAAGCCTGTTTACTTTGGTAAGTGCCTTCTATTGGACTGAATAATCTTATTATTGTATTTTATTTTTTTTTAAAAAACGGAAGGTAAAATTATCTACTTGCAGTTCTGCTTCTGTTACATTTGCAATTAGTAAGTTCACAATGGCACTTCATGAGACATCATTAGCTTGAAATCTAATCAAACAGCCAGCTCAAAGTAGTTTCAATAGTTACACCTGCTTCTGATTTCCTCCACTTACTTGTATGCTTTTACAGTTGTATTTTCCTGGTCTTTAAAAGGTTTTTCTTCTTCTTCTTGACCCTGTGTGAAATATCCATAGAACAACATAGAAAATGACAACAGTTCAAACTATACAGAAAAGCCATGAAGCTGGCTATGCTAAATGCTGTCTAATGAACTAAAAAAAAAACCTGAATAATGTTGGATAGTTGCAATTGAATAAAACACATATTTTGAATGCCTAAAAAAGCATTTTCAGACAGAAGTTTGATTTTAAGTTGATAGTGTTTCTTTAAATGTCTTTACATATTATCTGTTCAGAATTAAGTGAATGTCTGGATTAAATATCTCAAGGTCATGCCTTCAAAAGTAAAAAGTATTGGTAAGAATTTCCTTTCAGATTTTTTAGGAAATAGCTTGACAACAGTCATGGTAAATTTAGTTAAGTGGTTTCGACTGCATGATATGTTAATTGTCTTTATTAAATAAAGAAAACAAGGCTACACAAAGGCATAATAACTGTACCTGAAACCTAAAACTGAGTTATTGTGCTCCAGATCATATTTGCAATAATTTCACTGATGTGGCTGTCCCTTGGAACTCTTAACAATGCTGTTGGATGAATGTGCTAGGAAGGCAGAGTTAAACCTCAATTCTGCTTTAATACTCTTTTATGAATTAGGTAGAATGGTTATGGCTCACTCGTCAGTTTAGTTAGATAAATGCATTATTAGAAGTTGTCAGCAAGCGTTCTTTGCGGTATTTAATGAAAATGTTCACCGAGAACAACACGTTCCAGTAAAGGGGCATTGGATCCCCACACAGTGTTGTAAGCTTCCATGATTTCACGGCCAGTTTCTGAAAACTGCAGTTCCTGGAGTCCTATGACTCTCTGAGAATATGACTTCCATAACCAAATAAACAATTCCCCTTCGTCGTCCCCCCCCCCCCAGCACCCCTCCATTTTTCATTTTCAGCCTTTGTAATTGCAAAAATACCTGTAAATGGGACTTCTAAAATGCTAAAGGCAATTTAAAATAACCTCAGCTTATTTTTTTTTCACACCATTACATGACTTCTAAGCCAATTTCATCATCCTTTGAATGCCTGGAATTGATCATAAGAAAACACTATGTTCTTTTTTCGCTTAACGTGAAGATAACTTAGGCAGAGCAAATTCAGAAGCTCATATAGTTTTTGGATGCATGTTGGCCTCCTGTGAAATAGCAATGTTACAGTGTTTGAAATATGGCAGGAGGGGATCAACATGGATTGAAATAAGGTATTCTATCTTTTCAAGTTAACAAATGTATCAAGAAGTCTATTGGAAGATTTTTGGCTTTCTTTTATTAAATCACAAACTGATCAGAAGCTCAGCACTTGAGCAGCATAGAAGGATTAGAGGGCACATAGTAGTGGGTTGCTTATTAGCCCATCCTTTTAGGAAACAAGAAGAGATGGAAAAGAAATGGGTGTCCCAGTGAGGAGTCATGTAGCTGTCCAGGAAAAGTGTGGGAGAGTGTCCCTCATTTTATTTAGGTTAGTACAATAAAACACAGAATCAGGTTCTTGCTTTTACCCTTTGCCTGTTGGCCTTCCCCCTCTTACCACTCCTACTTCCTGTGGTAACATTAGCCAATCTATCTGGGCAAAGATCTGCACAGCACAATTCGTTCTTTATTAGTGCTTCTCATTACATTAACTAAACTCTGTGAAGTTCCAGGTGGGAATTAAGAGGTCACACAGGAAGCCAAATGGAAATTCTGTAGCACAGGTAGTTTGATCCCTCTTTTCCTCTGGGGTCGAAGGCAGAGAAAGTTGGGAGGAGCCAGGTGGGGATGGAGTGCAGAAACAGCTACCTTGACAAATCTGCTCTTCTCTCATTGCTTATTGGATGCCCCATGTGTGCCATGGGAACCTTTCCTGCTGGTTAGGATAAAGCTGGACAGGATCTAGAGGAGGATGATCTGGGAAGAAAGATGATCCTCTCAAGAAAGTCCCCCCCCATTCTATGATTTGAGAACACAGGAGCAGGTTCCTGGTGTTTTACTCAGCATAAGCTCAGTTGCCATTCCCACCGGTACTCTGAAACAGCCTTTGGGAGGGGCTGAATGAAGCCATTGCTCAGACAATTCCACCTGAGCACAGCTTAAGCTCTGGTGTGCCTGCTGGAGAGCCAAGCAGCCCTGGGACCCAAAGTTTGAGAAACAGCACAGAAGTATCCAGTCTCTACCTAGCTCTGGCCTCCTGAGGTCCTTGGGTGCTCTTTGGAAGTGCAGATAGAAGTTACATTTTTTGTATGATTAGGCCCCTGAAAGTAGTCTACAGCTGTGCTGTGACACATGTGCATGGCTGCAGAGCACTTGCAAAGTGGCTGATCATATGAATAATTAACCCTCCCCAAATGAAGTATCAGATGAAGGCACTCTACTTTGGAGCACCTTAGGGAACTTGTGTTCCCTAGGGTTAATTTTTTGTGCAGTCAGGGCTGGGTTGCATCAGTGAGCTGCTGGTTTGTCTGGCTGGGGCACTGGAGGGAGTCTACCAGCACCCATGAGGCGGGGGGACAGACGGGCTCTGATTCACTTTTCTCTTTGCAGCTCAGGCTTGGCAAACCCCATCAAGCAGCTTGCTGCTGCTGGCTTCCCCCTGGGAGGGGGGAAGAAGGGTCAAGGCTAGGGAGAGGGGTGGCTCCTTGGCTGGGGAGATGTGTGGCTCATTGGCTGGCTGCTTGCCTGGAGGTAGGCTTGATCCCTCCTCCCCAACCCAACAAGCAAGCATCTGTTGTGTTGGGAGGAGGGTGCTCTAACTCATGGCACTTTATGTAAAGCACCATGACTTAGAGCGGGGGCCTGCACACCTGTCAGTGTCCAAAAATTCCTTAAGTCAAGTTTCCTGCCAGTTCTTAAGAGGCTGGTTGAGAGAAAAAAACCACTGCCCCACCATCAGGTAAAACAAACAGAAACTTTGACAATAGGAATGAGATTTCCTGTCCTTTTTCTTAGGACAAAGCCCATATCATATAAATGATTTGTGAAAGTTATGCCTGGAAAATGCAGTTTTCTGAATTTTCTGTGAACCTTGAGGGTATTGGGAAGAGGGAGAGAATGTGTATGCACACGTCTGTTCATGCCTTTTCTCCTTTGACAAGAAATTTCAGGAAGGTGGAGTTAAACTTTATAGTATATATTGGTAGTGGAAAGGTAAAATAAAATAACTTACAGGAATGTTGTAATACTTGTAAAAATTGGTATTATAACCCCATGGTAGATATAGTCATAGTCATGGTTAAATATAAAAGAAGTATGTGAACATACATAGGAGAGCACAGTTAAGGCCCTGAACAAACATAACTCATCTCCTGCCAGAAATAAAGGTCAGACTTTAAGTCTGAAGAACTGAATGTTTATAGTTGAGGATGGTTGTATGCTGGCAATAAAGGGAGAGCTAGCTGTAAAGTTGAGACCTCCGTGAGTTTGTTTGGGCAGTGTAATATTTGGTGGAGAGACTTATGTAGTGAGGTTAATGGGAGGTGAATGTTTTCTTAACTGGTGATTTCCTTGATTTGTAATATTGTCCTTTGTAGGAAATAACTGTTAGCTAATTACTTCCAATTTAAGAAAATGTGTGCGGGATATATATCTTCCAAACATTATGCAACATGTATATGAACACTTTTAGTCAATGGAACCCTTTCATTGTAGTAGACTATTTCCTTTTGTCACTTACAGAAGAATTTGGCCCTGTATTGTGGTTTGCTATACAGAGCAAGTCTTAAATTCAACAGCTTCATTCTTTTCCTATTTTAAAAATGTTTTTGATGGATTATTTAAAATGTCATGGTTTAATGCACAGGAACTGCACTATTTTATGGAAGCTCTTCTCTGTTAGCAGCTAATATATCTGTTTAAGTGGTTACAATAGTCTGCACTTGATTATAGTTTTACTTGCCAATAGAGTTCAGACTTTTTTACATTGTAAGAAAGCCCTGATTTTCATGAGTTTATAACTTAGTTATTAAAAAATCATATCAGGCTTAAACCTTACTGAGCGATTATTAGGCTACTTTTTCTGTTGTTATAAATAAGATGTGACCTGCAAAGTGTATGGATCATTCATTTTAAGAAGAGTAGCATTCATTTGAAGCGATTTTTGGAAATATGCCGCTTATCCAAAAATGTGTTCATTTGTAAACAATTTTGCACAGACCACTTTCTATACTGTAAGCTTTTGTTATGTTGAAATAGTTGGATATAATATTCGCATTTTAAAAACAGTAGCAAATATTTCCTTTCTACCACTCATCATTCATTCTTTTAGTACAAGGCATTGTCCACACAAAGATATTCCATATATTTAACCTAAATCAGCTTTTAAAATAATTTAGTGAAACAGATTCAAGTCCTCATATAGAAATATTCCTATCAATTTTAAGCTGGTTATACTGGTTTGCTTCACACCTGTAAATATACTGGTGAAAGCACAATGTGCAGAAGCCAGGTTTAAATGAATATGAATGTTCACATGATTTTTAGATCAGTTTAACTAAATCAGTTCAAACATTATTGGTGATATCTTGCTTTTACTGAAGTCAATCTCCTGTTGACTTCAACAGGGGTAGTATTTCACCCTATGTCTGTAATTAAGCAGGTGTAGCTTTATGTGAAAATGAGTCCTATAGAGATGATTGTCATACTGACAGAATATAAAATATACATCCACACAGTTTTTATTTTCAGCTTGACTGCATTTTTCACATCCATAACAATGGCATTTTCCTTGTGTGTTGGTCCCAGTGTCAAATGACTGGGTGTGTCTATACAAGATGCTTTACTGCGCAGCAAACCAATTTTCTACACAGTAAAGTATCACCATCTAAATGTGCACAGCAATTTGGGTGCAGTAGAATTATTTAATGAGCTACTGAATAGTCTTACAAGTAGTATCCAGTAGCACAATAAATTTCTGTGCTTAAATGCATGTGTACACAGTGACATCAGGATTGTTTTACTCCAGCTCAGATTGAATCGGGTATATTCAGTCACATTAGTTGCATGTGTAGATGCACCTGCTGAGGCTTTCCTATACTGTCTCATTTTACACTGGGACCAAATGCCCACAGCATTAGAAGTGAATGTGCCGGAATATTGTAAAAAAGGCTGTTTACCCGCTATATCTTTTCCCAAAGCCTAATCCTGTTCTATGTATGTCAAGGGTATTTTCTCCCGTATTTTAGAGTTTGGAGCAGGAACAGCTTATAATTTTGAACACATTAGAGCTAGTAAAAAGAAATGCATTGAAACTTTGTTGATGGAAAATGATTTTTCATGACATGACTTATAAAAATATTTCGGTTGAAAATAATCATTTTTTGAAAATAAAAATTTTAGGATTTTGACTGCAATTCCTGGGGGTATCTAAAAATGGTGGATAGTTTTTAAAGAAAAAGTTCAATAACAATTGGTGCATCTACTTGTGCATTTAGTCACAACTAGATTTACTGAGCAGTAATCCACTGCACAGTAAGCAATTTTGGATATGTGTCTACATAGGCAGGGACCTGGCACTAAATTTCAATTCAGTTTCAGTTTATTAAGGATTCTGACTAAATGCCATGCTCCCAAAAATGACATCACACACATACAATAATAATATAAATAAGTTCCAACAAAGTAATCAAACTATAAATAGTACACTAAAAATAGAACCCACCAGCAAAAAACATTAAGATAAATATAGTAGTAAATCAAGACATGAATCTATAATATTGTTGAACATAGATCCACAATTAAGACAATAACATCAAATCTAATGTTAAAAGTATCACTCATATCAGTAATAATGTATATTTAAGTCTAATTGCTTCAGCCTTCTAAGCAAAAATTGCAAGATGGTTTACTAAATTTGGATCTGTTTGCTGTAAAAGCCAGATTAATTTCTCTCTGTTTTAAAAAATGTATCAATTTCTGCAAGAACAGTAATAAATAGATTCTCCTTATGTCATTATATAAAGAGCATTCTAAAACATAGTGGGTAGTATCTTCCAAAACTCCTAGACAGACGGGGCAACATCTTTTAGCGCTTGGAATGGATAATCTACATCCAGCCAGAACAGGTGCAGGCATCTGTTCGGTTCTGATTCTAGTCGAAAGGGATCGCCATTTATGATTGAGATCCAACTGTAAATACCTTTCTCCCCCGCCAATTTAACTTCCAAAGAGTATATACAGAGGCAGTATGAGTAGCCCTAGCCACTGCAAAATCATTCAGCCTGGCAATATCTTGTATCCTCTGGAAAACCTGAACGTTTTCTATGAGGGAGAAAAATCTTTCATAATCTTTGAGATAGTTTCCCATCCCAGAGAGTGCAGAAGTACAGGAAAGAAAAGCTAACTAGGATGATTGGAAAGGAGGGGGATTATTACAATCTTCTATGTATCATAATTTAAGCATGCTCAAAAGTTGTAATTGCTCTCTGTAATCCAAAAGGAGTTCTTGACAGTATAACAGTGTCATCTGCACACATTACAATAGGGATTGGGGGGCTGATAGTTTTGGGGGTAGAAAATGTGCACCCTGCATATTTCCAATAATGTCACTCATATGAAGAATAAAGAACAATGGGGCCAAAATGCATCCTTGTTTAACCCCTTTTTGTATGTGAATTTTTTTTGAAAGTTCACCCTTCAAGCCCGACTTAACTTGGGCCCATGTATCTTTATAATATTCTATCAAATGCAAAAGAGAAGGGTCAGTCTCATAATTTATCAATTTCTCCCAAAGTTTACTTCTATCTACACTGTCAGAAGCTCTTGACAAGTCTACAAATGTAACATACAGTGCTGATTTGCGCATTTGCATGTACTTATGTCTCAAAAATTGAAGAATAAATATGCTATCAATAGTGGAATTTCTGTCCCTAGATTGGGTCTGATTTTCATAGAATATGTTTTCCCCTTTTACCCATGCTATGAGATGATAACACAAATGGTGCCCAAAAATTTTACATAAAACGTCTATCAGGCTTATAGGGCGATGAGATTCTGGCTTATCTTTTAAACCTTTCTTGAAAATCAGTACAATACTACTCCCATTCCAGGAATCTGGGATTTGGCCCAACTCCGTTATAGAGTTATACCATTTTTTCAAAATCAGAATTGACCATTTGATGTTATCAATGTAAACTTCCCCTGATATTCTATCTGGGCCTGGGGCTTTATTCTTCTATTGTACTTTGAGGAAATGTGCTATTTGATCCTTTATTACCCAACACTTCAGTATCAGTGAGGGGTTTATTCCCCCCTAGATTACTATTTATTTGTTCCACAGAAGAAGTAAACTGATTGGAAAAATATTCTACCCAACTGTCTGTGGTGATATTATTTTCAATGTTATAATTAAAATTAGCTGTTCTCTTTAATGCAAGTAGCCAGAAGGTTTTATTATCTTTAGCAATAATTGCCAACCTCAGTTTATCCCATTGCTGGTTATAATATTCTTTTTTCTTATTCTGGAGAAGCGATTTATATGCTTTCCATAACTTTCAAATCTCACTCCAAAAAGTTGTTCCAGTATACCCAGTTTTCTTTAAATCCCTGGCTTTCCTATTTAATGATCTTTTCTGTTCTATACATTCTTTATCAAACCAAGACGTGCCTCGTTCTGTAAATGTCTGTATAGGATAGGAGGTTAGAGGTGCTGAGAGGAGTAGGTGGAGATGATCTTGAATTTGTTGGCAATGCTTTAAAATCTCCTCTGGTATTTGAGTGACTATTACCGAATTTCTTAATGGGACACTGAATTTATAGCGACAGGTCCCTCCAGCCTGGCCATGTGCCCCTGTGGCCACCAGGGGGAGCGCCAGCCTTCGGCGCCAGCTGCCAGCACTTGACAACCATGTTTGAAGCCAGACCCAGCTGCTAGCGCCTAGCAGGCATCTTTAAAATGTAGCCCTGCTCTGTGCTCTCTGAGCAGCCAGTTCCTATGCTCAGAGAAGCAGCATGGCATATGCAGAGGCAGCATGTTGCAACTGTGTTTGTGCCCCCTCTGCATTCCTGAGCAATGCCTGCCACTGGCCCAGTAGCAAGGGACAGGGTCACTTGATCCTGCTGGCTGGCTTGGTCACCCTGCTGGTCTGCTGTGGTCATCATTGCCAAGCTCATGGCCATCTTGCTCCATCCAGCTCTCCAACAGGCAGTGACCACCTGTCTGCCTCTTGCACTCCCTCCCAGGGTCGCTGCTGCCACACAGCTGCTGCCACCAGTGGCTGATGAGGAGCTCCAAGAGGCCATTACTGGGGCCACCAAGACCTTCCTGGGCCTCCAGTGCCACTGCCTCTGGGCCTGCCATACCAGCTGGGACTGGTGGCAGCACCCAGTGGAACAGGACTGGGATGACGAGCAGTGGGTCAATGCCTTTCAGCTGACCTGGGCAACCTTTGCCGACTTGCTAGCTGGCCATCTCCAGCCGCACCTGGACATTGGCATGTGCCTGGTCCTGCCCGCTGACACCAGCCTGGTCTTGGCGCTGCTCAGGCTGGCTGGCCACACCTACCAGCCTGCGGTATGTGGGGCATTTGTTTGGTGTGGTCCAGGCCACTGCTGGGGAGGCCATTCTGGAGGTGTGTGGTGTCTTCCAGGACATGCTGGCAGACACCGTCCTCCATGTCTGTGACCCCCAGGCGGTGGTCACAGGGTTCTGTGCACTGGGGCTTCTCCAGTGTATTGGGGCCCTAGATGGCACCCACATCCCTGTGAGCTGGCCGCCCCATGGAGACCAGCCCTATTATAGTCACAGGGGGTATCATTTTGTGGTCCTGCAGGCAGTCGTGGACCACCAGGGCATGTTAACAGACATCAGTACTGGCTGGGTGGGCAGCATGCATGACACCCATGTGTTCAGAAACTCTAGACTGGCTGCGCTGGTGGAAAGCAGGCACTTCATGCTGGGAGTGAAGGGCCTGCAGCTAGGCATTGTCATCATCCCATCCCTGCTTATCGGTGACCCACTATATCCACTCCTGTTCTGGCAGATGAAGCCATACACTGGGCATCTGGACCCCTGCCAGGCTCACTTTAATCTGTGCCTGAGCCAGTCCCACATCCTTGTTGAGTGTGCCTTCAGCTGCCTTAAAGGCCTCTGGCACTCCCTCATTGCCTGTCTCAAAGTGGCCGAGAACAACCTCTGCCAGGTCATTGTCACAACTTGTGCGCTGCACAACATCTGTGAGGCCTGGGGAGAGTTGTTCTGCGAGGCCTGGGCAGAGGAGGCGTAGTGGGCACAGGCAGCCTGGGGCAGTGGTGGGAGCATGAGCTGCGGGGACAATGGTAGTGGCAGTGACAGGTCCCCCTGGCGAGGCCCCAGGTGAGCCGTGCACCTGCCAGTGGGGGGCCAGGTCACTGAGTGCAGGCAGCTCTGGTGGACCACCTCATGGAGCACTTCCCTGTCTAGCCTACCTGCCCCATTGCCCACAGACCCCCTACCCCAGCCCATCCCCAGCACCACTTTCATGCCAGGCACATGTTCAAACAAAAAATCTTTATTCCCCTCGCAACACCCCACTCATCCCTACCTCTTCCCTCCTCAACATACAGAGCCCTTTCCCCCCTTCCTCCTCAACCAGCAGAGCCTCATCCCCACTCCCTCCTCACCAGACCTCCTCCGCCACCTTCCCCATCTACCAATAATAAAAAAACCCTCTTCCTACTTTGAAAAACTACTCACAAGAGTCTGTGTTGTTGTGTCCCGGAGTTGGGGGTAGAGCATGGGAAGTGCATCCAGTATACCCTCCACATCCAGAAGTACCCCACTGATGTTACTTAGGGGTGTCTCTTTGAGAAAGCTCTTGTGTCCTCGGTCTCCAGAGCAGCTGCTGGAGACAAGCCCAGAATGGCCTCCCCAGTGAACTTCTGTGGGCAAGAATGGGTGGGACATAGGTAGGGCATGCTTGCACCTATCTTTCTGCCACCATGGTGCAAACAAGTCCATTAAAGTCAAGGGAATCTTTGTAACCGACTTCAAAGAAGCCAGGTTTTCACCCTTGAATTTTCTGAATCCTGGTTCAAACACTAACACTTTTGCAGGCTCATCAGGACTCCCTTGCTGCGGAGAATGGCACTGGCTCATCTGCGTTCCAGATGGAAAGGTTTCATGACCAGTAGCAAAGTACACTTAACTTCTACTGCCTCTTACTTTAGAAGGTGGCTGAAAGGACATTTTCTGCAGCCTTCTGCCCAGTTGCTAATTTGGGTTCTGTATTTGACATGCCTGCCAACTCAAAGTTGCCTATGCAAATCAGATTCATTTCTCTCTCTTTCCTAGACTCTGGTTTTTGCAAGTGTCACAACTCAGATGACCTCCTTCATGTAATGTCTTTCCTGATAAAAAAAAAGACATAGGATGTGATGATGATGACTATGAAAGGGTTTCTTTATTTTGGCTACTGGCTGCAGAATGCCCCTGTTTGTCTTCTGACTAGAGATCAGAGAGCACCACTGGAGTTAGCCACACACACAAAGTTAAGCATATGCTGAAGTACCTTGATAAAGGTGTAGTGGGAGGTTGGGGAGGAACTCACTGAAGAAACACTTTTCCCTGAGTCCTGACCTGGCCCACAGAGTCAGTGATGAGAGTTCCTTTGGTTACAATTTGACATCTCCACTGTTTGAGAGGACCTGTTTATAAAGTGACCATATTTCCCGTCACAAATACGGGATATTCCGCTCTGTCCCCGGTTCTTCTTCACGCTCAGCTGTCTCTGAGCTTTGATCTCAGTTAAGTGCATCAGAGAGAAGGACAGGGAGCAGGGGGAGTACAGAGTACCAGAGAGCAGGAACTTTGGTCTTAGCTGGTATGGGAGAACAGAGGGTGCAGAGCACTGAAGTGGGAGCAGAGGTGCATACTGTCCCATTTTCAAACAAACTGTGAGCTGTATGTAAAAAATACCAGTCCGGGCTTGGTGAGAATGCATTCCAGTGGATGCATCTACACATGTAATTAATGTGCATGAATAAACTCTTGAGCTTGCTCCTGACTGTGCTATTTGAATGTGTACCCAGGAGCAAAAAGGCTCCAGAGCATACTGTTCCAGAGCTTATTTGTGCACAGTACATGGAGCCCAGTCAGAGCAGCCCAGGCTGGCAGGGCACCCGAGAGGTCAACCTGACATCCCAAGGCTGCTCCGACCAGGCTCCAGAGGCTGTGGAGTGGCTGGCTGGGACACAAAGGTGCTTCGTTGTGGGGGCTGCTTGCTAGCTAGCCCTGCACTAAAGCACCTAGTGCCCCAGTCAGTTGGGGCAGTGTCTACATGTGCGCTACTGTGCATGAAAAAACTCTGCAGCAGTGCAGTACTCGTATTTACAAGTCCTGCCCTGCTATGGAGTTTGTTAGTTTTGTGCACCCTAATAGGGAGTGCGCCTGTAAATGCTGAGATGCTTATTGCACAGTTAATTAGTCATCTATGCAGTAAGCGTCTTGTGTAGATGTGCCCAGTGTGTACTAGCTGCTCAAAGTACAGTATGCACAGCTTCACTTGCAGGAACGAGGCTCTAACATGTCTTGAGATGATTATTACACTATGCAATGGAAAAAACAACTACACTTGCTTTGTGCAGGCCAGACCTTTCTGCTTTCACCAGTTCCAGATTGGCATGTGTCAGGTCACTGGTTCATCATTCTTAAAGTTGCTGATGGTTACTACTGGGGTATCTTGGATCCAGGATAAAGGTGGAAGTTGGTGAGCACAACAACCTCTCCTTGAGGCTCCAACAAAGAAATAAGTGGACCCAAATATGTACTAACAAAAGTTGCAAGCAACATGGGGGTTGCTATGCTAACAAGTTACATGGCAGGTCAGCAGTCAGCCACAGGGCTGCCAAGTAGTCTGTGTTGTACGAGGTTTTCCTGATGCAAATACAGGGACTTGGCTACCAGTTTGCAACCCATGCGTGCTGTAGACAGAGACAGCCTGGAGAAGTTGAGAGTGGTCCTGAGAGGAAACAAAAGCATAGGGGTTACTGGGCTAATGACCAGGTTCAGGCACAGGGAAAACAGGAGGGAGTGGGCAGGGCTGGTTGGTTGCAAACAGTCTTGGGCTTGGCTGGGAGGCAGTACAGCTATGGTCCTCCACACAGATTTTACTTACATGGCTTGTGTTGCTCAGCTTCCATCCTTCTAACTAGCACCTGCTCCTTCTCCTGCTAGACAGCTGTAGGGAAGGTCTCTAGTTTTGTAGCAGATTCCTCCATTTTAGGGCACATCTGTGGTCTCATTTCACTGCTGTCGACGTGCAAGTCCTGGTTCAGTTGACCTGCTATAAACTGGTCACTTGCTAAATTAGCGTGAATGTCTTTGCAGGAGTTTGGATAGGACAAGAATGCATCAGGTCTCTGCCAGGTCAGGCAGTGTCATACTTTTCCCTTCTCTTTCTAGTTATTAACTGAGCCCAAGCCTGGACAAATAAGGACTAACTCCTAAGTCCCATCAAGAATTTCCCTGTCAGAATGAAAATAAATTCTGAAAACTCAACATTTTTCATGAATCAGAATTCAGGAATAGTGAACATTTCTCAAAGCAAACCATGCCCCTTCCTCTGACCACAGTCTCACAATCAGCTCCAGCGCCTGGAAGGAGCCTCAGGACCATCCCAGTTAATGGAGAGCAGGAGTTATACTGAGCAGGATTGCTAAGAAGAATTTGCTTCTCTCCCTGTTGGTAGCCCCAAAAGAATGGCTAACCATATTCCCACAAACATGCCAGGTGAACAGCAAGGAGATTGACTTTCTTGAAAAAATAAATTATCCAATTTCTGATTCTGATTAGCCTCTGTTGCTAGAGACCCCTGTTCAGTAAAGCCCCAATGCACATGTTTTGTATCCCACTTTTTATAACTTTAGTTGCATTAAATTCAGGGACTGGATTCAGCCCTGGTATAAACATGTGCCACATCCATGGAAGTCAAGGCATGCACTTATGTCAGTTTGTTAAATTTGGTTCAGACTTCAGTCCTCTAGATCACATCAATTGTTCTTTATTTTTATGTTCAGACATCACAATCTTCTGTTTGTGCTGTGACAGCCATTTTCAGAGCAACCAGTTGTGATGTCTCAGAGGACTGTTGTGACTTTAGGTAGGGAATAAGAAACTGGAGCAAAGAGTGCTTGAAGATCAAATTAAGCAGACGTTCCTAGCAGTCTGTACAGAACTAAAAATAGGGAGAAGTGCTAGCTTATCAAAATGCTTGAGGAGGCATCAGCAAGTCTTTGAGAAAGGCTTTCTTAGGATTTCAAGGATATGGCGGGATTAACTTTCTCTAGAACTGCTTTTACCTTTAAATGAAGACATAGAGATGTGACAGTGTGACAGAAGACACACTGAAAAGCCAAGCAAAAGTTGGGCCTGGTTCTGAAAATAAGGACAGTTCCAGTGACTTCACCAGTTTGCACTAAGTGAAGATTTGACTTGAATATTTGATCCGTACATGGGAAATCTAATAGCCTGGAATGCCCAGTGGTTGACACAGATCATGAGAGAAATGTAAATGAAAATGAGGACAAACAAGAAGGCAGGATGGTCTAGCGTTTGGGTAAGACTCCCAAAGTTGGAAGACCTGTGTTCATGTCTCTGCTCTGCCACAGCCTTCCTTTGTGACTTTGGACAAGTCACTTGGCTTCTCTGGGCACATCTACACAATGACAGCAGTGAATCCTGGCTGGGACAGTCCTGAAAACAAACTGCCCACCTGTTCCTACTTCCATTCACCAAACCCAGAAATGCCCTGATGTAGATACGCTGGAGTCATTCCCAGAGGCTGCTCTCAAGTACACTGGTTCCCAAGATTTCAAGAGTGGTTGCTGAGAGAGGACCTGGAATAGCTTCACTAGCACATTTCCAGGTTTGGAGTAGACAGGCAAAGCATGTTCAGAGATATCCTGGCTAGGGCAGGGGGCCACTGCCATAGTGCCAACACACCTCTGTGCTTCACCTCACTGTCTGCAAATCAGGGGTAATAGCATTGCCCTACCTGCGAGGGTTGGGGTCAGGATAACGATATTAAAGGTTGGGTGGTGCTCAAATCCTCTGTTGGCAGGGAGCAAGCAAGGACCTGTGGTAAAAAATGACAACTAAGAATTTGGTAGAAACCTCAGAGCAGATTTAAAAAATAGGCCTTATGTTACTTTAGGCTGGCAGGTCTCTTTAGACACAGGGCAGATTCAGACCCAGATGAACAGGGCTAACAGGGTCAGCATTCAAACCTGCTAATGCTTTTGGCAAGAAACTCCAGTGCTTGCCTCCTGGTTAATAAGAAAAGCCCAACTCTCCAGAGCCAAGCTCTCCCTGCCCTAGGCTGCTCCTCACACCATTTCTGCCTACACACTCCTCTCTTGCTCACTTGCTGCTTCTGCTTTTTTCTTCAACATCTGTTTCCAGTCCAGGATAGTGGGCAGTGCATATATAAAGCCTGTGTACCATGAAGAACTGACACAGATGCTGTATAAACCACTGCTTCAGACAGAGAAGGAACAATGTCAGCAATACCGTTCATTTTCCCATGTCTCTAGAATGAAGTGCTTTCTGCTGTAAATTTTTATGCCCACCTCTCATGATACTTTATGTAGCACTTATTATGAGGATGGACTATAAAATACTTCCCAGATCCCCTTCCTGATCTGTTTGGTCATGTGCAGAGTGGCAGCAGCGAAAACACTACTGTTTGCAGCTGGCAGTATGACATCCTCTTTGCCCAGGGATTAATTGACTGCCCATGGCAGTGGAGAATCAGGTTCTGCCCTTAGAGTTCTCAGCAGTCTCTTGAAAGCTGTTTGACTGGATTGATGCTGCTGTACACACTTGGATATAGCAATGATGAAGGTGCATGTTAGAGTAGGATTAGGGATTTTTATTTTTTTTCCTTTGTTCAATGATCACCATATGCCCTGAATTATATTCTGAATGGCTAGGGTGTATGAGGAGAGTAAGCATTTTTCTTGGGGATGAAATCTAGGGCTACCTGTTTCTAAATCCCATCATACAATGCTGTGGAGCACTGCTGTGAAAACATACCTTGATTGCTCATTCGCACTCTGCACATGCTGAGTGCTGAAAAAAATGCCACACAGCTGCATTTTGGCATCCACTTATGGCACCCCCAGGGCATGCTCCTGGAAACAGTGCTGAGTATTTCCAGTGCTCAGTAGCATAACTAAGTGGGGGCGAGTCTGGCACCAGCCTCAAGTGTCAACTTGGAGAGTGCAAAAATAGCATCCACCACTGCTGCCTGCCCAGCAGTGGCAATGACCCAACCACTGCCATTGCCCTGTGTCCTGCTGCCACACTTGTCATTGAAATGCCCAACTATGCTGTGTTGATTTCTGTTATGACAGCTGCAACATGAGCCATGCAGCAGGCAGCAGTTGCAGAGCAGGAGGGACTGAATGAGGCATATGTTTAAGACAATATACCCTTATGCCATCTGATGCAGAGGAGGTGATGCCACAAATTGCCCTTGTTAGTTCACAATCAGGTTCACTAAGCTGGATTCTGATCCTCCTTATTCTGGCCAAATAATCGCTTACTTTGCTACTGAATGAGAATGGAGAAAGTGCTGGCCAGCACACAGAGTGGGATCAGAAACCAGCCCACAGGCCTTCATCTGGGCCAAGGCTGTGGAAAAATCCTTGGTCACAAATATGTATGCAGCAGACTCTTCTGCCTACTAAGACCTACTGCCTACTAGGACAGTTGCTGGGTCCTATAGGGACAACAGTCTTCATTGCCACAGGCAAACCACTTTGTAGGTGATTCTTGCCCTCTGAGGGTGGAAGTGACCTGTGGGGGTTCCCTAGGGCTGTGCAATGTACATTTAATGCAGCTCTTTGCTGGCCAGCCCCACCACTGCTTGACACAGCTCTCCCTGTTTGCTAAGGGAGAAGGAACAATATCTGCTACAAGGAGGAAGGGACTGAGGAGCACATGCTCTAAAGTGACCAAGTGCTGCAGGGGCTGGTTTGGAAAAAGACAGTAAGGATGCTCAAAGTCCCATGCCAATATCTAGGCCTCTGTGCCAAGTGACATGTTAGATCAGGAAGCTTTAAAGTTCACTGTTTCTGTGCGTGCTGAATGTGTTCCATTCAATGCTGGATTTTATTTGATAGAAAGTGGAGCCCTCTACAGACTCCTAATGCAAATGAGCTCCTGCTGAGGGACAGGATGACGTGCTAATGCTTCACCGCACCAAGGGCACCCACATCCTCATGCTGTTCTGAACAGTTTCTCCTCTAAGGTTAGGATGTTCTGTGCTGAACACGGCTGCAGCATTCCTTGCAGTTTAGCAAGCCCGAAGGAAGACTTTATTGAAGTGTGCGATGCACTGTGCATTTAATAAGTTCCTTCCATGGCATTGTGCTGACGGGGGAAGAAGGAACAGAGCCAGTGACAGATTTTTGCTATCACCAAACAGCTCTTTCATCAAGTGGCAGGTATCCACAAAAGGAAAACATGGGAAGATACAGAAGAGGGTGATGGGATACAGTGTTTTTCACTGCTTGGTCACCAATGTTTCTAATTATGCTCACATCACAAATGACTTGAAGTCAGGAAGCAAAAGCTTTCATTTACATAAGTTAAGATAGATGCAATGACTTTGCTGCTGATTTATACCACTTGACGATTTGGCCCACTCTGTCTTTCTACATGGAACGTTGTTGTATACATGTTAGGATATCACATGTACTAATGTATCTATCCCCACAACATCCCATGACATAGGACAAGCTATGTTGTCTCCATTTAATAGAGGGAACTGAGGCAAAGATATACATTTACTTGACCACGATTATACCAGGAATTTGTGGCAGAGCGTAAACAAAGCATACAAAGGGACTTCATGGGGATGCATTTTGGAAGTGGCAAGGGTGAGTGACAGCTGTGTTAAGACACATAGCTGCCTGAGCCAACACAGTGGCTAAGACACCTGCGGAGATACCAGCACTCTTCTCCTTGTTCCCAGATTTGGGTCCGGATCTGGCCTATGATGAGCCCTGTTGTTTGGGGGCCAAGTGAATGCGACACTCCTGCTTCCTGATTGGTCCCCTTTTATTTCCCACCTGCCAGGGGCTCCAGCCATACCTGAACTCTGCAGGGGACCATGGTATGTGCAGCTGCAGGGAACTGGAGCCACTGGTAGGTGAGCTACACTTTTGAAGGGGATGCAACTGCACCCACCTGGGTCTGCCCCTAGGCACTGTTAGCCTGTTATTCCTCCCCAGCAATTGTACCCGCCCCCGCTCCAAAATGATGAGGCTTGTAGATTATTCACAAAGTGGCTAGAAATAAACTGGTCATGAAACAGATAAGCATTAGATTCCCAGCTAAATCAGCAAATCCCATTTGTTTTAATCAAGATACACTTGCTGACACCAGTTTAAAATCAGGTTTGTCTTATTACAGGGCCTAAACACATGAAAAACCCTTTGCTCCTGTGACATGGTTCAGAACAAAAGAAGTTTATGTACAGGAACCTGGCTTTAAATGCCTCCCAGGGAGGTGCTCACACCACCCAACTCCAAATAGATAAAGTTACAGAGAAGTTTTATGAAGCGGTTTCAAATTCTCTTTCTTCCTGATGATAGGTAGCAAGCACACTGCAATCAGATTGATTTTTTGTTTAGAGATAAGAATAATGACACAAACTCCCTCCTATTGGCAAAGACATTATGGAGGGTCAGTAATCTGCAATTAAAATGCTGTATCAAATCGTTTACTAGAGAATACACATAATACAGATACTCTGTACAGACTTAAAGAGGATAGCATTTGTTTCAGAAATTCTAAAAGCTGGGTTTCGGGATATACTTATACATAAATTGTTAAAAATCTTTTAGAAAAACAATTGCTATTGCTCAGTATATTCATTGCAGTGTAAATAAATAACACAGGTCAAGAAATATATATACTGTACTGTAGAAATATATATATACTTTTAGAATAGAAGTGCCCTATACATATAATTTGCTCCATACCTGTATCATATAATACAGATATGTGTTGTGGAATACTTATATGCTACATATTTGCTGTGCACTGCATATAATGTATCATGGCAATGCAGATCCTGTGCAACCGAAATGCTGTGATTCAGTTATACTTATATTGCATTAAAATACATCACATTTTCTGCATTGCTGTAATGCAGTATAAGCATGGCACAGAAAATGTGCACTGCCCTGTAAATGTATAGCACAGAATAAGCAATGCATGCACTGTGCTCTATCAATGTTCGCAATGTTATATACTAATTGTGCAATATCATACCATGTTCTAAATGTGCAAAGATGTGTTTTACCGTGAATGTACAGTACTGTATACACACTGCATCGTAAATATGGCTTTTCCGCACCTCACATTTAATTAATTGGATAAACAGTAATAAGCTAGTTTCTGCCACAGCAAGGCCAGAACACAGAGCCATTTCCCAATGCTTGCTTCTACTCCTGATTCCACTTATCCTCCTCTCCTGGCTGTGTAGGAGGCCTGGTTCAAAAGCAAAGCTGGAGAGGGCTGGGGCAATGCCTAGTTCATTGCCTGGTGGTTAGAGCCCTCTGCTGGGAAGTGGGAAATGTAGATTCAAGCTCCCGCTGAGTGCTCATGGTCTGGGAGAAATGCAGATGTAAATAGACTCTGAATCATGTATAAGTGCTGCAAATTGCATTTAGACATTTATATAAATGTTCCTCATACCTGTAAAGCTGAACTAGGTTTTAGCCTTATGCCCTACAACAGGGCTGTCCAACTTCTGAGTCTCTGCGTGCTACATGATCCACAGGCTGCACCAGGGAGGGAAAGGCACAGGTCCCACAGGCTGCACATCCACTGTACTATATGCACAGAAGGATAGGTACCCTCTCCACTGCACCATGCACAGGTGCCCTGGCCTCACCTTCAGCTCCCAGTTACATCAGGCTGCACAGGTGCAGGAGGAAGTGGTGGCCGGCCCACCTCCCATTGTCTCCTTCTGAGTGCTTTCCCTTGCTTTCCCCACTGGCCTGGGGCCCACTCCAGGCCAGTGGGGGATACTTGGAGGGACTAGTGAGGGAGCAGGAGCACTTGGAAGCAGGGACCCATTCTTCACTGTCAGGGTGAAGGCAATGTAGGTTTGCACCTTATAGACTAACTAAATAGATATATGTATATATAGTACAGGCTTTTGTGGCCTAGAGCTCCTTCCATCAGATGCTGTCCTCCATCTATCTAGTGCTAGTGTGAACAAACTTTGCCCAGTGTGCCAGGCTGGTGGGCAGGGCAACTTCTGCACAGTGTACCCTGCAGTGCCATCAGAGGCCAGCCTCTGCCTGTGGGGGATGCACCCTGGCCACAGGCCACTGCACTGACCTGTCCCACCTTGCTATCAGGAGCCATGGGGTGGGCCATGAATGACTGGAGCCTCTTGAGACTGAGGGGCCCAATTTGTGGGCAACAGCGTTGGCAGCAGGGTGGCAATCAGTGACTGCTCATATAAGCTGTTGGCAGTGGCAGAGAGGAGGGGCAGTTTGTGAGCGGTGAGTGCATGCAAATGCTGGCGGCAGCACTGGCAGCAGCAAGTGACAACCACCTGCAAAAGCTGGCAGAGGCATCAGCCATGGGGCGGGGAGGGCAAGCAGCAACTGCCTGCAGAAGCTGGCAGCTGTGGCAGCAGCGGCCAATCTCGGGGGGGCATGTGCCCTCCCCACGAGTTGCCTATGGGTCGGGGAGAGGGGTGGTGTGAGCATGCACACATGAGAAGCCATCATGGTGGGGTAGGACAGTGCAGAGGCCCACTTCCAAGCTTCATCCCCCATCCCCTCAGCTGCAGATGCAGCCAGCAGGTGCTAGATCCAGGCTCCAGTCAGGGTGGAGGGGTGGGAAGGGGGAATGGAGCTTGCTACAGACCTGCGTGGGCTTCTGCTTCTGCTGCTGCTCTGCTGCCAAACCTGGCCTGGGTGTGGGAGCTCATGGGTGTGTATGTGTACATGCATATATTTGTGTGTTTGGCGCTCAACAGTTCACAAAAATTCATTACGTGGGCCTCCAGTCCAAATAATTGCCCACCCCTGTGCTAGCCCAAACTTCCCCCTGCCTTACCACCACAGGGGAAGCTGCTCCACTGCTGTTGTTGCCACACCTCACTGCTGCCCTGCTGCTATCCTCACCTACTGGAGGCATTGCTCCACTACTGCAAACCATCGCTGCTCCATTGGTGCTACACGTTGTCACTGGGGGGCAGTGTGGCTATTGACAGTGCATCCAACAGTTGGATGTTGACAGTGCATCCAGTCCTTCAACTATTCATTACTGGCAAAGGACACTGTTCTGCTATTTACTTCTGGCTGTAGAAGCAAACCAGCTCTTTTAAAACTTGAGCAAACTCAAGGATTTCAGCTCTTTAGAAGCTAGCAGGCACAGGCTTCAACTTTACCCACTAGAGTTCCAAAAACTTCAGTTCTTTTAAAACATATAGCTAGGCTATACCTAAATGATAAAACATAACACCACCTCCTTTTCCTTTCCTTTTCTTTCATACTCCTGTCTAGGCATACGTGTTGAAGGGCCTGGTGACCTCTCACTCATACACCATGATCCAGAAGGATTGACGATTGCCCACACTACACTATACTTGTTTCAGCGTAGAACATTTAGGTCATCCATGTAGACAAGGATCTTGACCTCTGCCCCACCACTACCCACACACCTGTATTCCCTGCATCCTGGACTCTCTTCTAAGCCACTGTGCCAGCAGCTCCATGACATAAATGAACAAAATCAGGAAGAGTGGGCAGCTGTACCAGACACCTGACTTCACTCTGATCAGGGTGGCCAGATGGCCATTCACCAGCACTCTGCTGGTAATGTCCATATACAGTCTTTATTCAGTTCATACAAGTTCAAGGAACATCTGCATACAGAGTCTTGATCCAGCCCATGACGGGGGGAACTCCCTTCCACTGCAGGTTATAGACAGGAACTGGTGGGACACTCATTTGTAGGCTTATTCCACCCTTTTCCAGGTTGAGATTCAGCATGGCTATGTCCAGGTGTCTCTCCTGGCAGTACTGCAGCACATCCCAGAGCTGCGTCGGGGTCCACGGATCTGTCACCCCGTCACCAGATGTGATTGATCCTCATGGATGATTGTGCCTATGACAGACTTAAAGCACTCAAGACAACACTTTAGCCAACAGTTTATAGTCAACATTTAGAAGCATTATTGGTCTCCATTTTTCTAGCTCATCCCTAGCTCCTTTCTTGTACAGAAGGAGTATTAGGTTCTGGTCCATCCCTGCTCCACAGTGGTCCTCCTCCAGCTGTTCCTTCTGCACGTACTTCCCCAGGGTATCTTCTATCCACAGCTTATCTTAAGCTTTCTCTAGGATGTCCGTGTTACACAATTTATCAATCGCTCAAATGACAAGCAAGATTTTATGAGGGGGATAAGGCAAGACACTATATTTATTGATTAGAATATTCAAAAGAGCGCTCATACATTCGCACACACACTCGCTCCCAATTACCCTTCAGATATTCATAGTTTCTTAGTTTCTAGGGTCGGAAGGGACCTGAACAGACAATCAAGTGCGACCCCTTGCCCTGGGCAGGAATTATAGTTACCAAACTCTGTTGCTCAGTACCGCACTAGGTGACCAGCCTAGGAACATAAGAGAAGCAGGACCTCATCAGACGTGTGTCTGTGCTCCAATGAAGTATGCAGAGTATTACCCAAGTTCTTAATGCTAAGTCTCTCCCCTTTATAAGGGGTATCAAGTTGCTGTTGGGTGAGCGGTTCCACCTTTCCTAACTCTGTGCCTTCTTTGCTTGAATTTCAGTACTTTTCCATCCTGATGAGTGGCCAGGCCCACACATCACTGTCCCAGGTATTGATCCTCGAGCACTCAGTTTACCACATTCCTCCATTATCACTGGTGTAGGCTGTGTCAGGTGCAGATGAGGCCTTCATGCTGGAAGGGCTGCAGATAGTGTCTTCAGTCTTGTTTCTTCTGCTTATTGCATTCCTCGCCTGGTCCAGACTAGATTTGGAATTACATCTTCAGCCCTTTCTTAGCATTGTCCACCATTTGGCAACCTGTTTATTAACACATAGCCTACCATACCTTTCCAATTACTCACCACTCATTCATCCGTACATTCCAAATATCACAAAGAAATCTTCATTTTGTTACACTTAATAACAAGCCTAATTCATAATAGAAAACTTAACATCTCTATATCTGAGCTGAGCTTCCTCCATCCTTAGACCTTCACAAAAGTCATGGTGAGCATTGATCCCTCAGCAACCTTTATCTAGTTTTCTCTTACAGCATCAGTACCTTTGTAAACGTCACAGCTTTGGAAGACAAGATCAGTACAGACAAACCCAGTGAGTCTGGCCCCTTATATTCAAACTGTTAAAAAGCAGTTAAATTGCATTATCAGAGTCAAAACAAGCACAAAAGGGTTTCCCACTTCCTGGAGCCTGCCTATTAATGGAGATATGAGGATAAGGGACTGTAGGTGCCTGTACATGAGTATGGAGGCTGCTCCAACGTGTTGTAATTACAGCGCATCAGAGCAGATTCAATTAATCGTGTGGCAATTACTATTCTCCAGCAGTTTCCCATGTCTCATGTATCCATGTCCCTGCACTTCAAAATGTCAGTGAGGGCACTTGAACTAAAGATTGTTAAACGAGCTTTAGTTCAAGTACCTCCACCCCCATTTAGAAGTGTGGGGACACTGCTACATGAGATGCTGCCACACTTTAATTAGAGAGGCTCTTGGAGCTGCTGTAATTAAAGTGTCACTCCCAGAGCACATGTAAAAGTGCCCACATTTCCCAGTAATCCAACCATGCATCCCACTGGAGACATGCAAATAAGTATTAAAGAGAGGCTGTCATACATAGCACAGATTCACTAACAGGGTTACACTTGCATTTATATCCCATTTAATCTGGCCTCTTTTAGAATATGAAACTAATGTGGTTTAATAAGTCCCAGTGAAGAATATTACAATTAAGGATGACAAGGGGTTTCTTTTGTTTACAACTGGGGGGAGGCACATTTTTTTCAAAATTTCTCATGACAATCTTTCATTTTCTAAGAATAGACAAGAATCATTTTTGAAAAATATTTATATTAAAAACATTGGTTGCCCAAAATGTTTTATTAAACATTTTGACTGAAATCCAAATTGAAAACGGAATACTTTCCCCAAAATATTTCAATTTTTGGTAAAAATTACACACACACAAAATTTTAATGAAAAATACACACACATATATCTATAACAAAAATAAATCAGACTGTTCTGTGTAAAATGGTAGAGATGGTACATGTTTCACATAGCCTTTATTATACTAATCAGTTAGGAACAAATAATAGCCTGTGTTAAAGGGCTGAAAACTTAGGCTGTTTCCATGGTATCCTTCTAACCTTTAAAAGCAGTTTGCAGGGTACAGTTATAAACACAGGCGGATCCAGAATTTGTAAAAGGGAGGGTGCAGATGATTTCATAGATTTCATAGACAGTAGGGCTGGAAGGGACTTTGGAAGATCATTGAGTCCAGGCCCCTGCCCGAAGGACAGGAAGTCAGCTGGGGTCACAGGATCCCAGCAAGATAAACATCCAATTTTCTCTTGAAGGTGTTCAATGCAGGTGCTTGAACCACCTCCGGTAGCAGGCTGTTTCAGACCTTGGGGGCTCAGACAATAAACAAATTCTTCCTTATGTCCAGTCTGAAACGATCTTGCAGTAGTTTATAACCATTTGACCTCGTCATCCCTTGGGGCGCTCTGGTAAACAAACTTTCCCCCATATACTGGGGAACACCACTAATAAACTTATAGGTGGCCACCAGATCACCCCTGAGCCTGCACTTTTCTAGGCTAAAGAGCCCCATGGCTCTCAGCCTGTCGTCGCGGGGTCTGCTTCCCTGACCTCTGATCATGTGCATGGCTCTTCTCTGGACTCTCTCCAGCTTTTCCACACCCTGTTGAATTGCATGATGGGGGTATACCATCACATATAGAACAAGGAATGTTTTTCTTTAGTTAAAAAGAAACTAGGTGATTTAGTAATATTGCAGGGCCTCAGGCTATATTATTCAGTTTGAGATCAAAGCAAAACAAATATAACTTTATTGGAATATGCATTTATTAGGTCTAAAAAACAAGCTAGGCAAAAATAATCAAAAGATGTTGTTTCAGTATTCCTACAGTCATTAAAATGAAATGGGCATCTCTTTTTCCAGACTTATAAAACAAATTCTAGCCTCCTTGAACACGTTGACAGTCCATCCAATACTTCACTTAAAGTTTTTCCATACCTGAATTAATGGTTTTAGCTAGTGTTAAAGGTAGTTTGTAGGGTTGTGAAATAGGAGCTACAATACCAGGAGCAGCTAATAGACAGCTGAATTTCAGAAGAAAGCTAGCTAGCTTACGCAGTGGAACATCAAGACCAGTAAAAAGGAGAGAGGGCCATTAACACCTATGGAATGAAGAGTTTAGAATTAAAGATTATAAGGAACCATGAATTCACCTGACTTCCCCTCTGGTGCTTGAATGGAAATGCTGCTGCCGTTGTCAGGCACTTGGTTTTAACCTTTGGGTGGCCTAGGAACCAAATGGCAGGGGGTGGAGCAGCAGAACGCAACTGCACTGATACAAACTCTTCTCCCCTGCCTCCCTCCCAGGATCCACCTCTGGTTATGACCCTCTGTATTTTTTTTGTTAGTTTCATTCATTTTATGGGAAACCTATTTACTTGGAAATGTTTTTGATTCCTGTGAGGTTATATTTATTATTATTATTATTTGTAATCAATAATAAGAAGCCAGGCAGGAGTGGGACTGTAAAAAGTGCTAGAAAGAACTTCCGTGGTGGAGCAGAGTGAGACAATCTGCTTGTCTGCACTACAGCACCGACGTATCCCAGCCAGGCCATCCCCAAACACACTCTGCCTCCTTGTCCAGCCCTTGCCCTTCCCCCCTGCCCATGCACTCTAACCCCAAAATTACACTGGTGAGGTCACTCCAGAGTCCTTCCTAAACTTCTCTCAGCTGTGGCAGAAACCAATGTCTTGCAAGTGGCTGCAAAGAGAAGCCCTGGATAGCATCCCTTTACTGTTGTATTTCTGGGTTTGGAGCATGTCTGTGGATGGGGCATCCTCAGGAACAACCCAGCAGGGACACTGCTTGCTACAGATATGCCCAAAATGGCTTTTGGGCAAAGCTGTTTTCCTTACTCACGCTAATAAAAGTCCTTATTCAATACTAGAAGAAAGCAGCCTTGTGATTCTTTACTGCTGTCACATGATGGTTTCATTTCATTGATGAATTGTCCTTCCCTTTCTATGAACATATGCAAGGAGATGAGAAGGTTTTATTAGTGGTTTGTGATGCAAGAGCCATATACATTTCCCCCTGGCTTAGTTATTTTTGTAACACTGGATTTATGTTGGGCAGTTTTTACCTGCAGACTTTGAACTCCTTACACAGACTACTTTTCTAGTACTTGGCATATCGATTGGTTTTCCCACTTGTACACTCCCCCATAAATTGCTTGGTTGGAAATGGCAAGTGAATCAAATTGCAGATGAATGAAGAACTCAGAGCACTACATTTTCCACCTGTCAGGAGGTGCATTAAGCTATAAAAGTCTGATATTGTTCTCTTCAAACACAATACAGTACAGTGGATAATGGAGTCAAATACTAAAGCTAAGAAAATACTTGGTGGAGGAGGGGAGGGAAGCAGAGGAAGTGGTTATGCATATTCATTTGAATTTCAAATGAAATGTGGAGCTGACATGTTCATGACCCTATTATGTTCACTTTCCATGAACATGCATGCATTTGAGCTCAATTAGTGAGAATACTTGTGAAAATTGAATGTAAAGCTTGACTGCTCAAATACTCACTGAGAGCAAAATAAAGGTATTTAATTCAGTTGAACTTCACCATTTGCATTGTGTTATTTAGCTAAATGTGCTATCAAATCAGGGAACAGAAACAATGCCACATGACTTACATAACCCAAACAGCACTAACTGCCAATTTTAATGGTCTGTAATGAACTATTCACCAACAGTCTACAAACCAAGAATTAGTGACTGAAGAAATTTGTAAAAATGTCACCGCCTGTTCACAGAAATCTTGGGCACTATTTGGCAACTACTTGTTCACAAAAATAAAGGCACTATTTGGTAACAAAATTATTTATTGTGAATTATCAATTTACTTCTGTGCAATAGAGTTGCTGAAATGTAAAGGGGTTGGATACTTTTAGGCACTGTGATACTGACTGGTATTTGAACTGGCTGAACAGTAGGAAAAATATAGTGTAAATTCTCCCATTTTTTATCAACATGTTAGTGGAATAGTTCACTGAAATTGGCTTGTTGGCATCAGGTGTTAGCTACAGTCATGAGGCCCATACTTAGCCAGGTATTTAAATACATCCCTTTCTTAAAGTGCCTTTGAAGATTCATGACTTAGGGATATGCAAGGTACCCTCCTAAACTGAGATCCCATGGAAAAAGTTCCCCTTGTTCCCATATTGGATTGTATCACTAAATACCTACATTGTGCATTTGGGGGTTGCACCTACTTTCCCCTGAAGCATCACATATTGGTCACCCATATACTCAGTGCAGATGTAATCTGGTTCAGACTGGCAAATACCCTGCTTCCCAAATTACGTTTCCAGAATTATATACACGTGCATCTTCTTTTGCTGTGAACAACAGAACCTGATGCCTTGGAGACGTTACCACATGTCCCTGCTTCCCTGGTGTTAAAGAAAATCTTAGTAGAGGCACTGTTGTAAAGTTAATTGGATTTTTGTAAGAAGGCTCGAATTCTTTCTTTTGCTTTGGGTCAGGGGCAAGGCAGAGGGTGCTTTGAATGAACAAGCTTGCTGACATGGCATGGATTACTGCAAATGAAGGTGCAGGGTTGATTCATTTGAACTTTTGAAGCCCTTATATTACAGTTTGACTTTAATGGCCATCCCACTGAAATACTAATTAATTTTTATATATTTGGTCAGGAAACACTTGTTTATTTCATGTTTGTACAAATATTTTCCCAGGTGTCTGGACAGAGATAGCCATGGAGAAAACACTTGGGGCAATTGGCTTGGGGTGTTTTGATGAGCATATTATTGTACCAAACCCTACAGTCCCAGGAACTAACACAGGGATCCAGCAAGGGAAATTCCCACTTTTATATAGGTGATTTTGGGGATTAGGGGCACAAGCCAATGGGCTAAAGAGAGGGGTACAGACATAGGTAAATAAACCTAAATATTAAGTTACATACACTTAGGATCTGGGCAACAGGAAGTAAACAGTGACACTGGTGAATCCATGCAAGAACAATTAACCAGTAGAAAACACTAACACCATTTAATCTCCCCTCCTAGGGCACCACTCCAAAAGGGATGAGAGTCAGCTCCTGGTAGCTATGGAGTAGAACTGGTTTGGATTTGGGCTGGAGATGGCCCCAAAATGCAAGGTCTAGGTTTAGAACCCAACTTTCCTCAAGCTCAGGCCACAAACCATATCCCATCATGAGTCCAGCTTGGGCTCAGCAACTGATCAGCCAAAGCCACCAGGCTTGGATCAGAACACAACCCTCTCCGGGGTCAGAGGGAGTCTGGATCCAGGGGCAATGAAGCTACAGTTTTCCTCCTAGGTTTCTTGGGAGCCCCTAATGATTTATAGCTCTCTAGTAAGAGGAAAAACTATCCTGTGTAGTTACAGTCAAGTGATGTCAGTGTCTTGAAATCTGTCAATTAAATGAAAAACAAATAAAAGTTGTGCCTAGTCTGCCCTTTGTGCCTGAGCCCCTGCTAATAGTTGAAGGTTTAAATCACTTTCTTAGGTCTTCACTAGTTGCCTTCTCATCTAGTTGTCACCGGGACTTTTGACAGAAGCTGGAACGGCTCTGTCATTGGACCATTTGCACGCTTAGCTGGCACTGCTCATCCTCTTGGTGCCTGTGTCAGCAAAAGACTTGGTGCATTGGGGGCAGGAACCCAGGACTTAAAGCAGCCAACACTGTTTTGACACTGAAGTGCATCTGTATTGGCACTTTGCTTATGGCTGGCTGGCTATGGACTTATGTCATTCCAGGAAGAGGTTTTGTGACTGAAAGGCTGGGTTTGGTCAGCATGGGTGCATCCAGACGAGTGCACACGTGCAGTTTGCAGCACTGCAGACCTGTCTGTGATGCCACAAACTGCACGCGCCAGACATGCAGGTGTTCACCACGCTGCTAATTAGCAGTTTGGTGGTTTTTTGACACCAGGAGATCCCAGTGTCAAAAAAAACCCCACAGCAGAAAAAAGCAGGGTGGCACACATAGTGGCAGCATACGTCACCTGAAGCCAGAGCCTGACTGGCCAGAGTAATGCTCCAGCTGGTGGCCAGGCTTTGTGTGCCTGGATTGCAGCCACTGGAGCCCTGGGAGCCCCCCAGATCCCCAGGTAAAGCTGCTGGGGCCAGCCCTGATGCTGGTCCTAGCTTCCTCCACCCCACCTGGAGCAATTTGCTGCGTGCCAGAGCATGTGTACACAGGTATTCCCTGGGGGCAAGTAGCAGCAGCACAACTGTGCCATTGGTATTTATCCTTGGGGAAACACGTGCGCGCTCATCCAAATGTGCCCCATATGTTAAATGTATGTGGATACCTAGAAACCTATGATGAAAAAAGACAACTTCTGCCATTGATAATTTGCCATGCACAACAGGCAGTATTTTTGCAATGTTTTCCTCCTGTGTTATGCAGTATATAGCAATAAATGAGCCTTGCTTCTCTCGCACTAGAAGGTAAACATCAAGCATTGCATCCAGCAAATGTTCAATGGTTATTGCTAATCCCATTCTGTGCCATTTTTTTCCTTTGAGCAATTTCACTGCCTAGGATCAAATACACAATTGCCTCAGAGTAAAACACTAAATAATAACTCAGTCAGGTACCCAAGCTGATTGTGCAAGGTGTCTCCCTGGGTGGGGCTTTAATCTTAGCTCAAACCTAAACCAAGAAAGCATCTGTACAAAACAGTGTGTGTGACCCTGGAGAGAACGCCTTCACGAGGTGGTCAAATACCCTGTCCCATCCGACTGAAGTGAAAAAGAAAAGGAGGTTTTCTGTCCTGGGTTGGTGTGAAATTTCCAGCGAGTAAAGTTTAAAAAAAGAGTAAACTTCAAAGAGACAGAGGCACAGCAGTGCTGATGAAACCAACTCACAGAAAAACCCCACCAAATTGTCCTCATATTAAAGATTCTACTGCTGCTTTGATTTGAGAAAAAAACATCCCCCGCCTCCTGTTTCTTGGCAAGTAATTCCATGGATCAAAGACCTGTTTCACATATGTTCCACTATTAATGAGGTGCTCAGAGTATAATTACTCATACCTTTTTCTTCTGTTAACAGCTGAGAGGAAACGTTCTCTAGGCAAAGACTACCATCCCCTTTGTCTGAAGTGTTACCACTGCAAACGGCAGCTCAGCCCTGGCCAGCACGCAGAGGTAGGAAATAAAGTCTCTCTCCATCTGCCTGCCTCCATGAGTTAGTTACTCCAGCCCCTCAACAATCTGCCTCCTGATCCCATTTCAAAGGAGTGGCTTGCTCTGGGTTCAATTGAAGGCTGCATGCAACAGAAGTTTTTTCAATGTGGTAAATGGGGAAATAAGAATTGAAAGAAAGTGGACAGAGGCTGTAAACAGCAGACACATTCAAACTATTACCATGCTAGGCTCCAACCATTGCTTACTAAAAATACCCTGCTTGCAACAGCGATAAAGATGAGCCATTGTGTGTCTGTCACACTCCAGTGCTAGGAAGAGGAGGGGGTGGGTATGCTGATGACAGCAATAGATTAGGTTGTACATGTGACTGTACACTCTCCTTGAACCAGTCAGGGATTTTTGATTAGATGTTTTTTACAACTTAAAATGCTGATTTGTTCAGTCTGTAACTATTTTAATGAACATTCATTTTGAAAAAAACAAAACTGTAAAGGGTTTTGAAATAACATTTTGAAATGAAAGATTCTGGGAGGGTTTCGTCCTTTTTTTTTTGGAAGAGACTTTTCACTTGGAACTTTAAAAAAAACTTGAATTCAAAATGAAGTCTTAGAAATTACTGAAACAAAAGGTTTAAAATTATCTAAAGTTCTTTTGTTCTCTCTATATATAAAGAACAAAAGAACCTATATATATATATATAGAGAGAGAGAGAGAGTTCTTCAGTTCATAAAGGTTAAAATTCTACCTTTTTGTCTTAAAGTATTGAACATTTTTCATAGAATCATAGCAAAGTAGAGCTGGAAGGGATCTCCAAAGGTCTTCTAGTCCAAATCCCTGTCTGAGGCAGAATCACCCTTCTCTAAATCATTCCATACAAATCCTTGTCTAACCTATTTAGTAAAACTACACAATCAACCCTGACGTACAGCCACAAGGCACAGCACCCTAACCTGCCACAGGTAAAGAAGGGTGGCAACAGTGGCTAGTGTCTTGCTACTGCAAAGGTTGTTGAAATTTGATTGAGAGATCCAAGACAGCAATGTCCTCTACTACAGAGGAAGGCAAAACTCTTCAAAGTCTGTACCAATCTGACCATGGAGTAAAATTCCTTCCTGACTCCAAATGTGGCAATCAGTTTGACTTCCAGTGGAGGAGCAAGACCCTGTAGCCAGGAACCTCTGTATTTTAGTCCTAGCAGGAGCATTGGCACACCCCAGTCAAAATCCTCAGCCTTGGATGCAGCCAACAACCAATGCTCCTGAGGAAGGTGAACACCCCCACACCCTACCCCCAACACTTGGCAACAGGAGGTGGAAGCGGGGGATTTCAATTCCAGTCCCATCTGGAAACCAGCAAAGTCCAGAAACATGGGAAATAACCAAAGGCATAGCTACTCTCAGATCATCCTTGACCAGTGCTTGCCCAATCTCACATCAGCACCTCCAGTAACGTAGATTCTACAACTTCCCCAGGAAAATTAAAATTTAAAATCCCACTGCCTCACTGCACTAACAGTGAAGAAGTTTTTCCTGATCTCCAATCTAAACCTACTTTGCTGCAGCTTCAAGCCATTAGTCTGTGTACTGCTCTCTGCAGCTAGAGAGAAAAGGTAGTGTCCCTCTTCTTCATGGCAGCCCTCCAGATATGTGAAGACTGCTATTGTGTCCCCCTCTAAGCACCTTTTCCATAAGCTGAATATGCCGATTTACTTCCACATCTTCTTGTATGGCTTGCCTCCAAGGCCATTTATCATTTTGGACACCTGCCTCTGGACCCTTTCTAGCTTCTCCATGTCTTTTTTAAAACGTAGAGCCCAAAACGGCGCACAGTACTCCAGATGAGGTCTAACCAGTGCTGAGTAAAGAGGTATTACAACCTCTTTTGTCTTGTACCTATGCTTCTGTTGATACAGTCCAAAACTACCTTTGCCTTTGGTGTGGCTATGTTACACTGAACACTCATACTGAGTCTGTGATTCCCCAAAAATCCCAGGTATGATATTCTCCAGTAACTCCTAGCTATTGAGGAGAGGCTAATCGGTCACAATTCCTCAGTTGTCTATTTTTTTATGCCTTTTTTTAAAGAGGGGCAATATGTTGTCCCTTTTTTGGTCCTCTGGTACCTCACCTGTTTCCCATGAGTTTTTAAATATTATTGCCAAGGGCTCTGAGATTTTCTCTGCCAATTAGTTCCTTCAGGACCCTGGGATGAAGTTCATCAAGCCCTGCTGACCTTAATTCATTCAGACCCAACAAAAGCTGTTTGGCTGTCTTTTGTCATCTCATCCCTCACCTTGTGTGCTACCTTATCTATATACTCCTTATGAGCTGTCTGGTTGCAACCTAAATTTTAGGGGAAGACTGATGCAAAATAGCTGTTGAACAGTTTCATCTTTTTTGCATCTTCTATTAAGAGTTTGCCCTGAATATCTAACAGTGGAGCCACAGCTTCCTTGATCTTTGTTTTCTTGCCAACATATTTACAGAACCTTTTCTTTTTGCCTTTAACATCGCTTACTAGGTGCTGATTATTTTTTAACTATTAGTTTCCTGCATGTTCTTGCTGTTTCCTGAAATGGCTCCTTGGTGAGCTACCCACCTTTCCCTTTCCGGTATGTTTTCTTTTTGCATTCAAGGAATCCTAGAAGCTCCATGTTTGACCACATTGGTCTCTGACCATTCTTAATGTGTTTCCATTGTGTCAAAACAGTTTCTTGTTGCTCCCTTTAGAAACTTCTAGCACACCTACGTGTAGGGTGGCCATCACAGAGGGCATTCCAGTTTTTTGCTACGCTGTCCTCTATTGACACAAAACCCGATGCCTTTATGTCCCCTATTTTTCTCTTCAAGGAAAATTCCTCAAGAGAAAAATAGAAGACATAAAGGTGTTCAGTTTCATATCAGTAGAGGACAGAGGACAGCCAGATTGTCCTTCATGATGGCCACCCTGCCTGGGTGCCTGTATGCTTCAGTCTGTCTTCCCATGGCACTATGCCTATTCACTCCTTGAGTTGTCAGGCTCACCTTTCTTATGGATGAGCAGACATGGCTTTTTTCCAGGACTGAAGTGTATGGCACAATTCCTTGAACCAGCTGAAGGGCAACAACAGCACAAGGCAGCCTGAGTCCCAGATCTTCAGCAGGTTGTACCTGATACTGTCTTTGCCTGGTGCAGTGTCTCTTGTCATAGTTAGCTTGTCCTGGTCTCTACCCCACTCAATGCGAAGTCACTGATGTGGGGCATTGGGTGAGGGTTTCAGACTTGGGGTTGAAGATGTCTCCGAAATAGGTGTAGAGTCTTTTGGAGGGCTAGCGTCATTCTGCCAGATCCCAACAGAGACTCAAGAAATTGGCCTGGCCTAGACAATGGACATGGATATCACTGGGGATCCAGGTTTTTCATTTCCCATTGAAGAACAGCAAAAACCCACAGATTTCCCCTTTTACCCAAGAAAAACAGATTTTTCATTTTAATGGAGAAACACACGGACTACATTTTTGCAAAGAGCTCTCTGCAGGCTGGCAGAGTTCCAGGCTACAAGGGGATGCAGAAGTGGGAGGAGGGTGGTCAAGCAAGGGGCACCATGTATATGCATGTGGCTGCCAGGCAGGTTGGACAGCAGCTCCCACAGGTAAATCTGGCAAGGAGGGGAGGGGCATTGAGGCCCCCATAGGGAGAGAGGGAGTGAGTTTGGCAAAGCTGGGGCTGGGGCTGGGGCTTCTGCTTAGCCAGGTGCTGCATGGGGCTTGAGGTTCAGGGCTGGAATGTGAGGCCATAGGGCCCCAGAGGAGAGTGGGATGGGGGCATGGACGGCTCCTCCAGGGGGCAGGGAGAGAGGCTGGCTCCCTGCCACTGCGTGCAATCCTGTGGGGGGGCAGAAGGCATCTGTGTCCCCCAGATCTGTGTGCAGGGTGGGAGTGGGTACAGGTTACCCACTGTGGGCTCAGGCTCCCTGCCCTGCTGCCCTCCCTTGGAGTCACTGCAGTCCAGCAGGTGGGACCTGGCACGGCAGGAAAGAGCACGGCCAGGTGGGGAAGTGCCTTGCTGCTGTGAGTCCCACGTCACCCTGGAGAGGTATCCTCTGCCCGCTGGGCAGCAGTGAGGGCAGCAGCACAGGGCTATGCCCCTTACTGCTGCAGGGTGGGCAGGGGGCACAACACCAGGGCAGCACAGGGCTCTCCATGGCAAGAAGCTTCCCTGCCCAGCCCTACTCTGCCCTGCTGCTCCGAGTCCTGCCTGCTGGGCTGTGGAGGCCCCAGGAGAGGGCAACAGGGAAGGGAGCCCGCAGCACGTAGCCCACACCTGCCAGCCCCCAGCCGCCCCCACCCTGTGCACAGATCTGGGGGGGCACAGGCCCCCTGCCCCCGCAGGACTGTATGCAGCAGTGAGGAGTCAGCCCCTACTGGAGTCTGCAGCTGCACCCACCTCCACCCCAGACTCCGCTCCAGCTATGCCACCTGCGGAGGAAGAGAAGCTGGGCTCTGGGCTCTGCTGTGCTGTGGCAGCCACCACCTCCCACAGGCAGCAGCTGCATCTCGGGAACTGTGGACTATGGACCTGCGTCCTTGGCCCCATAGCCCTGGCAGCTGGGGTGGGGATCCTGGACCTGTATTATCTGACCTAAAAGAGGCAGGGGGAAGCTCTGATTTTTCCATGATAAAATCCCAAAATGTATAGGTATTTAGAATTTATTTTATTTGATTATAGTGATTGAGGCACTGGTAGGCTTTCACATTTCTTTAGAACTGTAAATATACCAATAGAACATGGTATTCGTTGGTTACCTATATATATAGTAGCATTTCATTTTAATCATGGATTTTGGAAGGTGGAGAGGGGGTTCGAGAACACCAGGATCCCTGCTGATAACCATTAGGGCTTCTATTTTGGGGGCAGGATACAATGTTTTCCCCTCTCGTGAATGCTTTGGTTTCAGGGGAAGGTGTGGGGGGGATGGGAAGGAGGTTGTTGTTCTTTTTCTTTGTCTGGGGGTGAGAGAGAGGTAGGGAGTTGGATCATCTGAGCATATAACAACCAATTACTCTGCCATTTCAGTAGTAGGATATTGGCAATATCCTCATCTCTGTGTTGTCTGATGGCACATTGCAAGGTGCTTCTGGTTCTGCAATATGCTTGCGATTGTGATGTAAGGGGCTGGAGCAAATGTTTTTTAGGACTCTGGATAAGTGACCACCTTCTGATGCAGAGGATTGGACTTGATGGCCCAAGAGGCCCTTTCTCATTCTGTGGTCCTAGGTGCCTGGCTCCTGAAGTGGAATTCGTAATGCCAAGTTAGGTGCTTAAGCTCTTTGTACAGTTTCTGGGAAGCATTAGGTGCCCAGGACTGGAATGCACACGAAGCAGAAAGACCACATAAGGTAACCAATAAGTAACACTAAAGTTGGAGTGTCTTATGTTTGTGCCTTGAAGTGAACACAAGCCCTCATTGAGATTCACAGCTCCCAAACCCTCCTTAATTAAGGTGCCTATATCACTTTGGGTATGGGTGACTGGCTTATGCTTTTCTCATAAAAGAAGGTGGTTTATACAAACACCTCATATTGGTTAAAGCACTTACACAAAAAGGAAGAGACCTATGTTTTTTGTTTTCCTTGGTCCAAGAGCATTCAAAGGCACATCCATCACCACCCAGAAGACTGTTCTAGCCACTAGGACAGATGCAAGGGTGAGGTGGTAGAAAGCACACAGTCATCCTTACTCCAGGAAAGGAGTAATAAATATTTGAATTCTTGTACTGCAACCTGAACGTCAATAGATTTGGGCTCTATGTGGCTCAGGCATGAAGTAAAGCAAAGTCTAGAGCTGAAGAGCCTTCAAGGGAAACATCTTGTCACCATTCCTCTTTCTTTTATGTGGTGGAGTTCTGGGCTTGAACATCCCATTAAACCTGCTGAGGTAAGACAAGGAAGAGTCTTTTGGAAACCTGGTAACCAAACCAGACAAGGGGTTATCAGTCTGTACCTATGCTATGTGCTGTATGGAGTGACTAGCTGAAAAGAAGATCCTGGAATAGAACCAAGATATCATCATAAATGCTATTTCAGGGGTGTAAGAAAACCAGGCCTTTATCATTACTAAACCTCTTTCTTTTCTTCTTCCACAGTATGATGATAAGCCTTACTGTAATCACTGCTACCTACAGCACTTTGGACCCAGAGGTAACATTCTTACTTACTCTTGGTGCAGAATACTTTAAGTAAAGGGCCTGCTTTTGAAAAGGAGCAAATTTGCAAGTACAAAACGTAAAGGTTGGGTTGAAGCCTTTTTGAAAACATGGCCCTCAGATTCAGTTTTTACACTAAACTATTTCAGTTCCATTAGATCTTCCTGAGATACAACAGTTTAGCTACTGTTTCTAAAGACTCTAGAATGAACACAAGGGTTGTGTTAGAAGGTGCCTGGCCTGAACGAGTACCAAGCTTGTCTCCCAAATCCTCATCTAGCTTTACAGCTGTACTGTCCCTCCTGTAGACGTATACAGTGTTTAGCACAGGAGGGCTACGTTAGTAAAACATTACTAATAACCATAAGGCCACAAAAGAGTTAAGGAAATTGCTGCACTTTGTTTACACTCATTTTACAGAAAGGGAAATAGGCAAACATCTAACCCAGAGAGATCTTACGGTATGTAGCAAAGTCCTACAAACACTTACTGACATAAGCAAGCCTCGCTCCTGTGTTTGAAAGACTGAGTCCTTCATTAGAAATGCATCACAATTATTTTCTCACACATGGTACCGATTCTCTTCTCACTTGAAATGGATTAACATCATTCTCATTTTGTTGAGAGTGGCAGACCTTTTCCTAATCTACACCAGAGCTACTAAAAGGAAGACCAGGCCTTGAGACAGTGTTATTCAAATAACTTCTTCTACTAATTATTATTACTGTTTAATCCTCAGCTCGTTCTGCCCCTGGGTGCTTTCTTGGGTATTCACACAATGTAGCATTTTAGCTGAAGGCAAAGCAACAAATGCATTTCAAGGAAGTGTAGACTGGCTTTCTTGGCAGCAGCTGAAGGAAGCCCAAGACTCCCTTTTGTTCCTGTGCAGCTCTGAGGTGAGAGATGAGCCTAAAGTAGGTACCAATTCCACCTCCACTTATCAGTGCCAGCTGCTGAGTCTGCAAGGCCTGTGCCCAGCTCAAGCCATGTGAAACAGCTTATTTAACATGAGTTTTTTCACACACAGTGCTGGAGGTAGCCTTCACCGGCCTGCCAAGAAGAATTACACAATGTGACAGTTTTCAGAGGCAATCAGAGGTTTTTCTTACTTTCAACCTGACATCCATCAGATGAAGCATCTTAAGCACTGTTCAGGCTGTTATACAATTCAAACCTGTGCCTCTGGGAGGCACTTTGCATCTTTGCATAGGCTCAGAGGGAAAGGGGAGGGCAGGGGCAAGGGGTGGAAGTCAGTTCCCATTTGTAACAGCATCCTACCTGAAGGCAGCTGTGGTACCCGCTGGTGGTTGCATTTGTCCTGTCCTCTGCTTTCACTTCCCAGTGTACCCACCCTGTCTTCACTTGCCCAACCAGACATTATGAAAGCTTGGGAGGCTACACTCAGAAATTAGAGTGAGCTTTGGGGTGCTCCACTCCATCCTACTCAATGGGCTGCCTTGGTCTGATGTTCTTAGTTCACTTGCCTGAGTAAAGCGTCTCCCTTTCCCTGTCCTACCTACTTCAGGCCACCAGATCTTTAAGCCCACCGCTCAAGTTATGGAGTGTCTCAATAGCAACTGTGTCCTCCTCTTAAGTCACTCCCAAGCCTCTCAGCTTCAACACAGTCAACATAAGCTATTTAACTCTGTACAGCTCAGCAAAGCTCCTTTCTTTTGGGGGATTGGAGACAGTCTGAGCTTCTTGCCCATGGTTCACCATGTAGTGGTGGCTGCACCCCTGCCCCTACCCCTCCCACCTGCAATGAGCTAGGCCACGGGAGGTGTTTAACTCTCCAGATTAAATAAGAATCCCCATACCAGTTCTCAGCACCCCTCTTCTTCCCCTCCTGCTTAGAGGCTCATTCCTTCCCACCCCTTTTAGCTACACTTCTGGAAGTTGGAAGGTTTCAGTCAGGGAGACCTGCCACTGCTGCTAGTCTGGCTTTCCTGCCCCACTCCAGCCTAGGCAGCTGCAAGGGGAGTTGAGCACAGCCAAGGACAGTGGTAGGGGCAGGCAAGTCCCTCCCTCCACCTGCACCTGGGCTGAACCTAGCCCCCCACAAAGTCCAGCTGGAATGGGGTAGGAGCAGTTCTGGATCCCACACCACCCCCAGGTCAGTCAGCAGGTGGTTGTGAGGGGGAGGGAGGAAAGAAGGTGCTGCTGAGTATGGAAGAAAAGGGAGTGGAGGGCAAGGAAAGTCTTATTTGGACTAGGGACCCTACTTGTACCGCTCCTGCAGTGTGGTCCAGAAGGTGAGTACAACTATACCCCTCTGGATATGCCCCTTTATTCTTCTTCTAGTCATCTGACCTGCAACTCCTTTGCAACAGGACCCAAATGTGATTAAATATCTAAATCAGTTGCCTAGCCTTCTGCTGCCTTTAATTTGCAGGCTACAGCCCTGTAGCTCTTCAACTCTGCTGCTTGTATCTGCTGGGTTTTTTTTCCAGCTAGACTCCCTGCAAGCTGCAATTGTTCTGCTGGCTATGTCTCTGGGAAGCAGCAGGGGTTCTGCTGTCTTCTGTTTCTCTCTGCATCACTTAAGTAACAGGGGTTATGGGCCCCTGAGAATGGTGCAAGGATTCTTACAGCCCTAGGCAAATTAAAGTCCGCTATCCTTCCTTGTAATGTACCTGGCTGAGGTGGGCACCAGGCAAAGCTCCAGAGTAGTGGTTTCACAGATGCCCTCCTTGCTTCTGCACATGCCCAGACTCCTGAGTGACCCTCAGTGAGCATGTGCAAGGAGTGCACACACCATTTTTGCTGCCCCTTCAAATTGCTGCCCTAGGTGATAGGGTTGCTAATCCTCCCAGAATCAGTATTAATCTCCCAGTGACTACTGAAAGCAGTCTGGAAGATTGATATTGTGAACAGGTTGAACAGTACAATTAATGAGTAGAGGTGCACTGATAAATTGTTCCCATATCAGATTGGCACCCATGTAAGGAAAATTGGCATTATCATCAATCGGCTTTTTTTGGCTGATGCAGCTGATAATGTCACCGATAAATGCCCCGTGCATGCGTACAGCCACAGCACAGCACATAGGCAGCCAGGAGCACAGCCTGGCAGTGTGGAGAGCAGTTGGGTCTGGCTGGTAAGTCTGTTGTGAGGGAAGGGGCATGGGGGTTGGGGCAGATCAAGGCCTCAGCAGTGAGGGAGGGAGTGGAGCTGGGGCAGGCACTGCCCAGCTAGGGTGGGGACGGGGCATGAGACAGAGCTGCAGCTCATCTGGGAGGTGTGGGAGGGTAGTGGCTCCCACCGCTGCACGCAACCCAGGAGGGCATGGGGGGACGTGTGCCCCTAGATTTGTGCATGGGGTGAGGGCGGGCTGCTACTGCAAGTTGGGGCCGAGGCAGTGCAGGGCTTTTCCCAGCACAAGGGTTGAGCCTGGGCTGGACTCTGGGTGGGCAGCAGGGGATGCCTGGGCAAAGGATACAAGATGAAGACTTGACATACAACATGGAAATGGATATCCAAAACCAAAAACTTGCTACCAAAATAAAAATGTTAAAGCTTATCCTAAGTCTGAGCTCGCTTATGCTTGTCTATAGGGAATAGAGAGGGATAGAAAGAAAAGCCAGAAATAATTGGGAAAGGGAAGGGAATGCATATCTATCATACTGAAGAAGAAAAACTGGGGGTTTTGCTACAATATAGCTAGTTAAAAATTGGCCATCAGTATTAGCCCAAAAAATCTCTATTGGTGCACTTCTATTAATTACATTACATCTAGTTGGGGGAAAAATATCTCCCAGAATAGCTTCAGCCAACTCTGGCAACCCTACTAGGTAACCACTGTCCTACCTGGCTCTGGTGTTATGTTGGCTCTGGGGACCCCCTGTTATGTTATATCTCACAGAAAGCCCAGTGGCAAAACTTTCTCTTTGTAAAAAGGGATGGCTTTTGGAATCCAGGAATTAACTGAGGTGTTAATATTACTTTCAAAGCCACTGTATTTGGACAACTTGCTGTTTTCTCAACACAACCTCTGTGAGAGAGAGAAGTGATATTTGCTCTCTATTTTGGATAGAGGCAATAAGACACAGGGCACCTATACATGTGATGGACCTCTGCTGCAAGTCTGGGGCATGCTAATCCAGCAGCCTCTGCATCGTGTGTATTCAGCATCCCTGTGTTTCAGAGTGGTGGTGGGGGTACCTCACTGTCATTTTGAAGTGCAGGGTACTGAATACACATGACCCTGCAGGTGCTTGAATTAGAGTGGCTCTCAGAGCTGCTTTAATTAAAGCACCCCTCCATCCATACCAGAGCACATATATGAACACCCTGAAAGACCAAGGGCCCAATCCTATTCCACCAAGTAAGCATGTCTAACTGTGATACTATTCCACCTTCCTTAAGTCCCTGAAAAAAGTTAGGACATTTACTTTTTTTATTACACATCATCCACTTAGCCTTAAGTATAAGTCTCAAAAAGCACCAAAGAGTAGGAGGACCCACCACTTTTGCAAGAATATTTTTCCAGGGACGTAAGCAAGGTGGAATAGAATTGTAGAAAATTAAGGTTGGAAGGGAGCTTGGGAGGTCATCTAGTCCAACCCCCTGCTCAAAGCAGGACCGTCCCCAACTAGGTCATTCCAGCCAGGCCATTGTTGAGCCAGGCCTTGAAAACCTGGAGAGATGGAGATTCCACCATCTCTCTGCATAACCTGTTCTAGTGCTTTACTACCCTCAGAGTAAGAGAGTTTTTCCTAATAGCTAACATAAACTTACCTTGCTGCAACTTGAATCACACTTAGCTCAGTCCACTTATATCTAATAGGTGAAATAGAATCTAGCCCCAGGTTATGTGCCTAACTTCATGCAAAGTTTGTGGCAGAATGGGAGACTGAATCCACTCTCAGGAGTCCCAGACAACAAGCTTAACAGAAATAGAACCAGCCTTTTCTCCAGTTAAGCGGCAGATACTAGCTAGGCCAGGAACTACTGAGCTTCCAATGTTAACCAATGTCCAGTATATTCAGTGTGGCATAGCCATGTAGAGCTCAAAGCACTCATCTCAAAACTACCTGTAAACATTTCGGTAGGACAAGAGACGCTGCACTAAATCGTGTGAATGTTTACATGGCTGGACAGGAGTGCATTAGTAAATGTGCCCAGTGGAAATCTATTCATGACCTGCCCAGATATTTTTAGACCTCATTTTCATAGGAGTCAACTTCACCCATAGTTGTGCAGTTAGCTAACCCTATTCTTCTGGGACCTGTTTTTTTTACAGACCTGGTCAACATGAGGCTTTTGGTCAATATACCTTTTTGGATTGTGGATGCAATTATACTGGTCTAGCTAAATATACTCCCCTTATGCAAATCAGATACTTCAATATATTCACATGTATACTAATGTCAAAGCATCCAAGTCTAAGGGGATTTACCACTTTAACTACATGGGTTAAAACTCCTGTTATAGAATGTTTTTGTATTTGTTATTCATGGAATAATTTACTGAAACCATTTGCAGACATAGGCTTGTTTGCAAGATAATCCCTTTGAGAATTAATTCTTGTTAATTATGTTGCATAGTTGCTCATCTAAGTCACATGGAAATATTTCTGGTACTTGAATATAATGTCTGAAACTTCTGAATCAAAAGAACAATGAACAGTGATTGCTGGTATGAAGGTCTGAATAAAAGACTGCTTATGGAAAAATCTGAAAAGTTTACAATTCATTATTATTTTTTAAGACTATCCACTGGTTACCCACATTACAAAAAAAAAAAAAAAAGAAATGTATGACTCCAGGAGTCATTAAGAACCACTGTCAGTGTTTTTATGCCAAGAAATATTAGCAAGTCCATTTTTTTCACTATTTGATCTCTTCCACCTGATAGACTCTGCATATGTTGTTTATGACATTAGACTAAATTTTCTAAATGAGAGCTATTGTATAGTACTTTTCTGTGCCAAAATAGCCCAAATAATTAAGACATTTAGCTTGCGTGTCGAAAAGGATAAATGTTATTGGAGCTTATGTTTAGTTTCATTTCTCCTAAGACTGAGAAGTTCATCCGAGTTCAGTTTTTAATTGAACAGCTTGCCAAAGCTTCTACAGCACTTAGGTTTAATTTTCCTCCAGTTCTTAATGGCAAGTGGGATCTTTGAGGTTTTCAAAGATGACAGCATTGCAGCTTAGGTTTGAATACTGAATTTTACAGTACATTTCTGTATTTTAATTACCCATCCCCCTGAAATTTAACATGTTTCCCTTTGTTCCTCTCATGGTCCTTCAGATTAATTTGCTCTCCTGACATTTTTGTTTTTATTATTTTAAAGGAACAAGATGGCCAACTTTGTACTCATCTCTCAGGGCAGCTTCCTCTTCCAAGGTTCCACTGGAAAACCAGAATAGCTCCTAGACATCCCTTACTTAACATCAAAGCCTGGGAGGACCATTCCTGGACCAAGATAAAGCAGCAAAATGCCATTGAATTTTTATCCACAGAGTAATAAAAAAGTGACTGAAAAAGAATGTTGCTTTTGAGAATGGCTGATAATCCAAAAAATCTTAAAAGAGATTCTAAACTGAAATTGCATTTACTGCAGATTAAAATTATGCAGTAACAAATACAAAAAATGTATTTTAATGAGCTATGATGAATTTTAATAGGGTATACTCTTTTTACTGCACACATTCAGAATATCAATTTGTTTTGTAATAATTTGGAAATCATTGTTTTACTCATTGGATATCTGAGTTGACAAGCGTGTGAATAATGTTCTTTGTATTGATACTTTGTACTTCTAGGTGCAAACTTTTCTGGCACTGATCTGTCAGCGTTTCCTGTTCAGAAACGCTGACAGGTAAACAGCTCTGGCATTGAAATCTCTCTACACCACCGATTCCAGCATGATAAAAAGCTGGCCACTAAGGATTCATGAAAGCTGTGATTATTCAGATTTTTCCTGCTTCCTCTGGTAATCTATGACTATCTAACTGGCAACTATGAAGAAGAAGAGGTCTTGGTTATTCTGCTTGTAAAGGGGTCATACGTATTATGATGCAGTGGGTTTTCATGATTGCATGAGCTGGGCATTGGAACAGCAATTCACACCTCTGCATGTGCCAAGTTATAAGGGCCTCCTGAAATCCCTCTTGCCCTAAGTTCCTATCCTTTTCTTATGGGAGAAGCCTTGAACTTTAAACATGTGAGATGAAATATAGCAGACAGTAGATCAGGACCTGTATTCTTCTAAGTTTTCATTTGTTTCCACTATCAAGTGCAATGCCTCATTATTGACTGATAAAAGACTGCAGACATCTTTTCAGTTAACATTATAAATTCATTTAACTGGATTCACTTAACTCATCCTGTTTCCCTGATACTTCCTTGTGCTGAATTATCAAACATGGAGGAAATTCACATCACTATGCACTTATATAAGGAATACCAAATCATCTGGGTTTTTTTTATATGAAAGCAGAGTAATTAACAGAGAAAGTAATGCAGACTAGAAAACTTTGTCCTTGTACTGAACTTACTCCCAGTAAAATAAGTGATGGATTTTTAACATGTGCCATAGATTTCAGTAAGTTAAACTAGCTTGAAAATTCCCAGTTACGTGGGAGGGGAGGGGGAAGCAGGGTTGCAATAGTTGTTGTGAGTAAGTGGTTGTAACATTTTGATATATGAAATAGAATTTTCTACAATTTGCAACCTGGCGTTTCAAAATGTATTTCACTATTATTATTGTTTTAGTGAACTGTCTCAGTATTACTGTACTACTATTGTAGGCGGTAGGTTCATATTATACTTTGCATACAAAATATTTTAGGGTTACCTATTGCCCTTCTTGAATTTTGGCTACTGACACAAGCAAGCAGTGAACACACAAAAAAGTTCCTGTTAGCAACTCTTAAGTCATTAAACTGAGTTACAGAAACAGAAAACTTTTCCTTGTAGATTTTCTGACCCTAATTTTTCCAGTACCTCATGTCATTAATTACAGCTGGATGAGCACAGAAAATAAAAGACACAGAAGAGCTGAGCACATAAGACTGCTGTGAGGCTCAGTTAATTAATACTGGCTGTTCAACTTCTCATTGGCTGGGGGCTGCATGCTGTATGGGCCCTCACCATGCAGGCAACATGGGTATTGTGACCCCCTGCCCCCACTGCCACATGGGCTGCAGCTTTCCTTGGCCTCACCAAGACTAGGCGAAGGTAAATACCATCTGTGTAGGCATTCAGGGGAGTTAAATCCATCAAAAAACAACAGGCCCAATTTAAGTTAGTTCACCTGAGATGGTGAACTAATTTAGATTGGGAACAGGTAAACCCAATCTATCGAATGCCTCTACACATTCAGAGTGCAGCCCTAGGGCTGGGAAAACCCAGTCACTTTCTTCAGTCCCAGTGTCTGTGGTCTGCAACACTGACAGCTATTCTTAGTCCCTCAGGCCCCCAATGGACAACCTTCCTGCAGACTCATCAACTCCCCCACTTCAGACCTGCCACCTCCCATCACCCCCATCCTGCTAATCCCCACAGACCTGCTAGCCCCATCAGCCTGCCTGTTTCTCCCCTCCAGCCTTACTCTGGTTTCCCCATGCAGCTGCCTGGACTGGCAAATGGCTGTACATGCCAGTCTATGTTCATGCAGCTCAAAGCACTCCTAGAAAGATAAAGTTATTTCCTTCTGGAAATCTCGAACTGCCTCTTGCTAATTGACTCAAAGTGCTGGTTAAAGAAATATTTACAAAATGAAGAAAAAGAAATAAAACTAAAATAGGTCCTGCAGATGCTAAAAACAGAGCATGTGACCCTATTCCCAATACTTAATTGGGAAAGCTAATCAGTTTCTTGTCCCCCGCAAAAAAAATCTCCAGAAAACTAGAAAAGCCCCTGTTACTTCAAAAATATTATTTAAAATTTGCATTTCAGTAAAAATTTTTGATGTTCAAAAAACAAGTCCAACATTTTTGTTCAAACCGCAAGTGGAAACTGAAAACAGTTTTACTGAAAAGTTGAAAAAAAAAGAATTCATTAAACTATGGCAAATTTCCACCACTTTATGATGAAATTGTCATTATATTTAGCAAGGGAATAAATTCCTCCTCGTTCTGTGACCTCAACATTATTTCCTGATATTACAAAAGCCTGATTCTTATTTTTTCCCTGTTTCTATCGGCATCTTTTTTTAAAATGTCATGCCCATCTTGCAAAGTTTTATATACTGCCAAATAATAACTGCTGTGACACCTTTGAAGATAAAAATCAGATTAAAAATCTTCATTTCCATTCCATTGAAACTCAGTGGTAGTTCAAAGGATGATTTTTTTTCATAACTGATTAGGTTGTGGAATTCACTGTCACAGGAAATCATTGAGATTAAGGAATTAACAAAATGCAAAAAATAGATTGGATATTTATATGGATAAGAATATCACATTTTATGATAACTGATCACTACAAATATTTTGAAAGGGAGCTTTAATCCCATGGTTCAGGGTTTAAATCTATAAAAGAGGAATAGTTTGCCTCACATTTGCTGATTGTAGCATTCTTCTTCTGAAGTATTGCCAGGCACTGCCAGCAACATGATACGGGACTAGCTTGATTGTGTAGTCAAGTTTCAGGGTGCCTATATGTCTATGAGTTGGGCCCCTAACTTGCTTAGCCTACATCTACACTGCAGGTAAAGATCTGACTACAGCCTATGTGAACCCACCTGCACCATCTTTAGATAGTTTGGTTATTGAAAACAGTGAAGCCACAGCATCACATGTTTTACTGTGAGCTGTAAAACCTGGGAGCCTCACAGCTCTTAGTGCCCATAGCAGCTAGATTACCTGGGCTAGATATATCTACACCTGCCATAGACCCAGCCTTCATAAACCTTGGCTTTAAAGTAGAAATGAGAGTGGTGGAGCCATTAGAAACTTTGGAAAGCATCCTGAAGCAGGTCAAGAGGAAAGTATTCCTATACTAACTCACAAGAGATGCCAAAATGGGTCTCACCTGTCAAACTAAGTTTCTCCTTACGCAATACCAGTGGTTGAGACAACAATGGAAGTAGACACTGCTCTGTTGTGGGGAAGAGTCCGCAAAGAAATCAAAAGCATTATTTTCCTATTGCTGATTTTACTTTCCTTCAGAAGATGGGGGGGAAGGGGGGAGTCGAGGAGGAGGAAGAGCTAACCAGAAGCACTATGCCAGGGAGACCCATGTATGTCACCAACAATGACTTAATCCACTTGCACGACAAAAGTTGGTACATAAAATGCTCCCCAAGCTGTTCCATGCATTCCATCACAGCCATATTGCCCTCCAGTCACAATCTCAAATGGTTAGGAGCACTAGGAGTGCTTGGACCATCTGTAAGCTACTAAGGCCAATGTTTCCTTGGGGATCAGCAAGAAAAGAAAATCTGACAGAGAAAAAGCAAACCGATGCAAATTGCTTGGCTCAGATGCAGTAGCAAGTTCAGTAAATGGTGCACAGAAAATAGCCTGAAAATAATCATTGTTCAGACAGTACAGGTTGCCTGGGCATAGCTTTGCCTTTCCAAGTAAGGGTATGGGGTGGGTGGGGCCAACTTCTCTTTGCTGAAGGCAATGAAGTTACACCAGCAGGATATTTGGCCTACATGTTTCACCTTTCAAGAAGGATATGCAGTTTCACAAGCAGATTTCCATTAGTATTTCTTTTGCCTGATTCTGCTATATCATGGATTTGCATCAGCCAGTTAGGATGGAGGGATGCTGTATACAGTTTTCCACATTTTTTACTCTGATTGGTTCTGGCTCTCTGAATCCGTCTGTGGTTATTTCTCAATCACAGTGCAGCATGTAAACCCCTGTACTCTGGCTAGATGAAAATCTTTACTAGCCAGGGTTTTCCATAATGACTGTATGGTCATTTTCCAATCATCCTACTGCGATTATACAAGTAGTTCTATTTTGATTGGCTGCTATAATCCATCTGCTCTCCTTGGTCCCTGCATTCAGGATTTTCAAGCTGTTTGCCAGTAATAAAATTACCAAAGCAGAAAAACACCCAAATGCATGTAAATAAAAAAGAAAAGCACCAACAAACAAAAAACCAGGGGCAAGGAAAGTATCCTCATTAGATTTAATTTTAATATGGTCATTACTAGCAGGCTGGAGAAATATCTAGGCCCCATTGTGCTGTCCAACCAGATGAGAATCACTACTCCAGAGACCTTATAGTATAAGTAAGAATGGTAGAATGGGAAACAGAGAGGGACACTGACTTGCTCAGAGTCACCAAGCACCTCAGTGGCAGATGTGGGGAAAACTCCAAGTCTCTGAGACTCAGTCCCTGAGACTGTTATAGATAACACCTTGTAAAATCACCCCTTCTCCCCCCCACCCACCCCCCTGCTTTTTTGGCCACTGTTTTGCTTCCTTCAGGCCCAAACCTACTCCCAATTAACTGAAACAAGATCAAGCCTTTTACTTTATGTGCAGCAGTGTCTAGAGGTTGTATCAATGGATGCACACAAAGAAGGGAAACATACATACAAGACCATTAGAAGTACCATCGTCCTAAAGCTAAGCAGGGACTTGTGCCAGATCCACAGATGTTAAGGCCAGAAAGGGGAGCGAGCATATTAATCCATGAAGTTAGGCAATGGGAGAGTTTTCGAAGGAAGATCATGAGATGTTTCAGCTAGAAGGATCCAAAAACTGACTTGACAAAATATTTACGGCATTTACCATTGGGAGGTCTACAACCCTTATCAGAAGATTAATGGCAGACTGCCTAGTACTAATGCACAGTCGTGTACCAAGGGCCTGACTCCAAGCCTACTCAGCTCAGAGGAAAGTCACGTCAATGGCTTTGGACTAGGCCTACAATGGCCTCTCTGCCTCTTCACAGTCCTATCACATAACAGGTTTGTATAACAAACACTGGCTTCACAAGGATACTTGTTGTTGAAGACCCAAAATTTTTCAGCTGTAAAGGTTTTTATTTTTTCAGAGACCATGATTTTCTATAAAGGGAAAACTCATTTTCCCAGCAGCTCAAGACATGAGATTCAGTCTCAGCAGGTCCACCTATGGCATATACTAAAGGTTCAGAAAACAGAAGGTAAATGTAAAAGTGTAAAATGTAAGGGTTTTTTGTTTGTTTGTTTGCTTAAAATATTTTTATGCCAGTTTCATGATTCTGGAAAGCTTGATATATGATTTTTTAATGTTTCAAGTTTTGTATATTGCTAATAAATGTACTTGGCTTGTATATGACACTTGTATCAGTAGGTGTCAATGTGCTTAAAGTGGACATCAATATCATATTTTCAACTTTACATATCAAAGTTGAGGTGCAATGATGATGATGATGATGATGATGAAACAAGTGTTGCCACACTCTATCAGAAGTATAAGGGCCAGAAAGTCAGCAACAGGTAGGAAGGGCCATGTCAATAAGACATTGAATACCCGAATAAAGGCCATAAGGCATTCATAGATCATGTGGTTGGCCATCTGAGCTTGAGTACCGCAGTTGCAGCCAGGGTCATTGGAGAGGTGATATGCCATGCCAGCTGTAGATTCAGTAAGCTTATTGGCCTGACTGGAGAACAGGTTCTGAGATTTCAGGCAGTAGTTGATTTTCTGGCTTGTGGCTACTAGGCTGGAATGCAAAGAATGGTCTGTATCTTGGGCTTTGCAGCCTAGAGCCAGGGTAGCAGCTTGTCCTCAGATGTCAGGGGGGCAGAATGCCTGAGAGGAGCGGTAAGCAGCCAACTGAAGTTGGTATAAAGTATCTGGTGATGGTCCTCATGGTGCTGTTAAGGTTACAATCCACTAACCTTGTGCACATGCTTTGGCCCAATAATGGTGCACAGTACTCATCAGGACCATATGCAGGTGCCTAAGTGGAGGTGCAAAGTGTTTGGAAACTTGCACCCAGGTGATGCCAGGAAGGCACCACCTGATAAGAGCTCCTCTGCTATTAACCTTAGCCTGGACCCCTTCCAGATGCTGGTGGTAGGTAAGGGTCTGGTCCATCTTGACTTCTAAATAAGTGATGGTGTGACAATGTTCAAGTATCCGGTCGCCAATCTTGATTTTTATTTCTTTCTTTGCTTGGTTGTTATTTAGTTAGAAGGCTGTTGCAACTGTTTTAGCGAGGCTGAGCTGGAGATGCCATTTTTGGACAAAGTCGGCAAGGATGGTCATGTCTGATGTCAAAGTGGATTCAATGGCTTCCCATTGCTTGCTTGCTTTGGCTGATGACAGCCAGGTCATCAGCATAGCCACACTTCTTGGACTGGGTGTCAGACAGGTTGACAATGTACACATTGAAAAGCAATGGAGAAAGTACTGAAGCCTTGCAGGATGCCATTCCTGAGATTTCTAGGGAAGCTTCCCTGTCCATCATTGGGCTTGAGAGTGAAACAGCTTTCTCCTTAGGCACCTGCAGATCAATTATAGGATAGTCTTGGGTATGAATGAGGCATTTCAGCAGTTTATATGGAATGCACAGGAGGGAGATTGGTCAACTGTGGCCTTTCTGCAAACATGAGGGGTCTTGTTGCATTTGAGCCAGTTTGAGATGAACTCACAAAGCCGAATGATTGTCATGTCTCCAGAGTTACAAAAAAATTCAACATGTATGGCATTTGGCTCTGGTGATTTGGTGATCTTTAAAAACTGCCTTAATTTCCTCAGCACTGAATTCTTCAGACAGGGGAGCACTGGGTTCATGAATCTTCCAGAGCTGTCTGACTTCTTTATCTGTCTAGTGAATTCCTTGTCAGGTTTGATGTAACAGCCATTATGCTCAAGTTGAGCTGCAATGGCATCAGCTTGGACTTCATACTTGCTAATGCTTTGTTTTTTCCCCAGTGAACTGGTTTATCTACTGCCAAGCCTTCTGGCTGGAGTGTAAGAAGTTAATTGACTCCAGTGTTTCTTCCTGCTGGGCTTTTCTGACATTGTCTAGATGGTTGATGAGCTCTGAGCATCATTGGCAGCTTGCTTTGGTTTGGCTGAGATACACTGAGAAACTGTGAGTTGCCCACAGTCACCCAGCAGGCCAATGGCAGAGCCAGAATCCTATTTCATTAGCTGGATCACCAATTGGTAGAAATTACATAAATCTCAGGTACATGGGCAAAGGGTAGGTGCAATTCTATTTTGCCCCAGGGGCTTGTAAGTGCCTCCATTACAAGCAGGGATCCAGGTTTTCTGTTTCCCACAGAAAAATGAGAAAAAATGTGGATTTTCCATTTTAACAGAGAAAAAAACATTTTTCATTTTAACTGAATGCAGGCTGGCAGAGTTCTGGCCTGTAAGAGCTTCTTGAAAACAGGGGAGAAAACCCTAAGCCTGGTCCCAAGGGGGAGGGAAACAGGGAAGGGGAGGAGCCTGAGACTCTCAGTGAACCAGGGCTTGGTTCAGGCTCACTTTCCTGCCTGGAGCCTTTGAGGTAAATGGGGTTTGCAGAGGGCTGGGGGCCAGCTGGGAGCCCCCTTTGGCAGGGCTGCAGGGGTGGGGGGCTGCAGGTTAGGGATGAAGGGCACTGGCAGGGCTGGAGAGGGAGGGGCTTTGGAGCAGGTCTGGGTGCAGGTGACTGCCAGGGCTGAGGGGGTTGGAGGCTGTGGGAAGAGCCAGTGGGGTGGGTGGGGAGCAGGGCAGTGGTGTGGAGGGTGAGGGCTGAGTGAGTGGGGAGATGTCTGTGGAAATCCCTATGTAGAAAGCTGGGTTGACCCGATGGCATATGGACCGGAAGCTGCACACCATTGGTTTGGGTAGAAGACTGCACACAGAGGTATGGAGTTGCATGCCATTGGACTGGGCAGGCTCTTGCTTGCCTCCATTTGTGGCTTCCTGCTGTAGTGCTTGAAGCCCCATGTGAAGGCATGGAGATGGCCCAGCTCAATGGTGCACAGCTCCCAGTCCATGTACCATCATGTGGGGCTTCAAGCACGCCAGTGAGAAGCCACCCATGGAGGCACGGACCCTGCCTGGCATGATGGTGTGCAACTCCTGCCTACAGTGCCACAAGCCCCATGTGCTGGCATGGATCCAATTTGGTTTGGTTTGATAACTCGCGCCAGCGAACTGGTCTGGCTCCACACCAGCATGTGCAGGCCCTGGGACTCAGCCAGAGGTGCACACCACAAGGACCTCTGCCTGCTGTGTCCATAAGCCCCCCCAGAGTCCACTGCCTGCTGCTGCTGAGCTTCCAGCAGTAAAGGCTGTGCACCACAAACCCCACACCTGCCCACAAACCCTACACACTCCCCACACCCCATCACAACTTCCCCACAAGCTGCATACCTGCCCACAAACCCCACATACTCCTATACTCAAACCCCCCATACACCCCACACCCCCACAAGCCCAACACCCTTTCACAATACTTCCACAAACCCCACAACTGCCCGCAAACCCCACATACCTTCACAAATCCCCCCACATTCCAACCATACAAAGTACCTGCATATATTTCTAAAGATGGTTCAAATAGTGTTATATTTAGTTTAATTTGTAAAAAAATGAAAGTAATTCATTTTGCATAATTTTGACTTTTCCTGTGCATAATTTTGTATTTTTCTGTGCATAATTCCCTGGGATATACAGAGTGGTCTCAGCAAGATCTCTGATTTTCCATGATGAAAAAGCCCAAATTAAATACCAAAATCCATAGGTATTTAGAATTTATTTTATTCTAGTGATTGAGGCACTGATAGACTTTCAAATTACTTTAAAAACTGTAAATAGATCAACAAAAACTGTGTTTAACTGATACCTATATATATAGATAGATATATATATATATAGTGGCCTTTCATTTTAATAATGGATTTTTGGTTTTTAATCAGAGAATTTGTGATTTTTATCAGCGAATTGCAACTTTCTATTGAGAAAACCACAATTCCTGATTATAAGTAGGGACTTACCTAATTTCCAGTGGGTGCACATTGATTTCAAGGGCAGAATGCAGAGCCCAGCAGTAATTTCACAGGTAGAGCACAGTGGGACCCCTGCCAATGTCTTTGATTGGCTGAGGAGCCCTGGCAACCCATCCCTTGCTCCTAATTGGCTGTGAGGGCTGTCGGTCATGTAGCCCCGTGCCTCAATGCTGACTGGTGCAGAGGGGTGGGGCCACATGACAGGCAGCCTTCATAGACAATCAGCAATGAGGGGTGTGAGTGGTAGCCATTTTATTGGCTGCCCTGTGAGTGGGCAGACCGTCCTTTCCCCTTCCCACCTGGGCCAGCCACCACATCACCTGGATGATTGTTGGCTCCCTCTGAGGAGTCAGCATTTTATTTTCTATACTTTTTTTTCTGTGTGGATTTTGCCTGCAAAATCCAGGCAATGCCAGATTTCATAGAATGCATGAAACCTGCAAAATCATAAATTCAGTAGTCCCTAATTGTTAGCATAGGGAGATGTCTTCACATTTCCAGAGTGACATTCTGTTTTGCTTTTGCCCCACAAAGAGGTAAGTGGAAGTGCACCCATTCTGGGCAGCTCAACAGCCACTGGCTTGGTGCTCAATGGTTGCATGGGCAATTTACCTGACTGCAGTGTAGCTGCATAGGGCATGTATATGAGTAAGTGCAATTCCATTGTGGAAAAAAAAAGGAGGTTGAATTGCACTGAGTTACACAGATGTAAAATTGACATTTAGATACCAGGTCAGCAGATACTTTGCAGAATAAGGATTCTGCCCCTTGTCTCCTGGGTCACAGTCTAGTGCCTTTACCCCAGTGGTTCTCAATCTTTTCAGACTTGAGGCACCCCTCACTGGACTCAAGACACTCTTCCATAACTTCTGTGAATTGAGTGGCACTGAATTTCAAACACTAATTTATATATTATGGTGTTTACCCCTTTGCAGAGTGGATGGGCACTGTGGGTGGGGGGATCATTCAGGCAGAAACGAGCCTAAGCCTGTGTTTATCTTGGGGGGTGGGGGGGAGATATGATTTGGGTTTTTTCCAGTTCTAAGATGGCAACCCCCACTCCCAAAAGGAGTATTTGGTGGGGGGGGGGCAAGGGGAGGGACTTCTGTGGCAAAGGTTAGTGGTTAGTGGGGTGGGACTTCTGGTCCCAAGGTGGCAACCAGGGAGTGGGACACCTTTCAACGTGAGGGGCTACCCATGCAGCTCTCGACAGCTCACCAAAACTCACTAAGTGGCCCTCCATGCAAAATAATTGCCTGCCCCAGGCTTATCTCCTCACACCTCATGGCATCCTTCAAAGAATCTGGTGGCACTTTAGGATGCCTCCGCACCCTGGTTGAAAACCACTGCTTTACCCTGACACCACACTGCCTCTGGATTTTATATTGCTTTGTTCCCAGATGATCACTCACCTTTCTCCTTGTTATTGTTAGTCATTCAAGAAACTACCTATCTATACAGCTACAGCTGGTTACCAGGGGTGTGCAAAGCAGGCCCTATTCGATTCAGATTCAGCCCGAACAAGAGACAGTGGTTTGATTTGTTGATTCAGATCACTGTCCCAATTCAATGCGGCTAAATCCAAATCTGAAGATTTGATGCCGATTCAGTGAATCAGTGATTCGGACATAGTTCATAGTTCCATAGTTGGTAGGGTCAGAAGGGACCTGAGGAGATCATCAAGTCCGACCCCCTGCCATGGGCAGGAAAGAGTGCTGGGGTCAAACGACCCTGGCCAGGTCTTCATCTAGCCTCCTCTTAAAGACTCCCAGGCTAGGAGCCAGCACCACTTCACTTGGAAGTTGGTTCCAGATCCTAGCTGCCCTGACAGTGAAGTAGCGCCTCCTGACGTCTAGCCTGAATCTACCCTCTGCCAGCTTGTGACCGTTATTTCTTGTCACTCCTGGGAGTGCTCAGGGGAACAGGGACTCCCCCAATGCCTGCTAGTCCCTTCTGACTAGTTTGTAAATGGCCACTAGATCCCCCTCAGCCTTCTCTTGTGGAGGCTGAACAGGTTCAGGTCCAGTAGCCTCTCCTCATAGGGCCTGCCCTGCTGACACCTGATCATGTCAGTGGCCCTCCTCTGGACCTGCTCCAGTTTGTCCACAGCCCTCCTGAAGTGCGGTGCCCAGAACTGGATGCAGTACTCCAACTGTGGCCTGACCAGTGCCGCATAGAGGGGGAGGATCACCTTCTTGGACCTGCTTGAGATGCAGATCTGTGGATGCATTACAGGGTATGGTTGGCCTTCCTGACCGCATCCCCACACTGATGGCCCATGTTCATTTTGGCATCAGTAATGACTCCAAGATCCTTTTCTGCCTCCACACTGACAAGAAGGGAGTTCCCCAGACTGTAGGTATGCTGCTGGTTCTTCCTCCCCAGGTGCAGCACCTTGCACTTGTCAGTGTTGAAACCCATCCTGTTCTCATCTGCCCACCCCTGTAACCTG
>JAGPOW010001711.1:1107026-1122770 GCA_030014935.1 Caiman crocodilus | reverse complement strand
CAGAGGTCAGGGAAGCAGACCCTACAATGACAGGCTGAGAGCCCTGGGGCTCTTTAGCCTGGAAAAGCGCAGGCTCAGGAGTGATCTGATGGCCACCTATACGTTTATCAGGGGTGACCACCAGTATCTGGGGGAACATTCGTTCACCAGAGCGCCCCAAGGGATGACTAGGTTGAATGGTCATAAACTACTACAAGACCATTTCAGGCTGGACATAAGGAAGAATTTCTTTACTGTCTGAGTCTCCAAGGTCTGGAACCTGGAGCCTGCCACTGGAGGTGGTTCAAGCACCTTGCAACAGGGGGCCTCCTCAGGGCCGGATTCCATGGCCCGCCCCCCTGTCCTTGGGCCAACCACCTGTCTATTCTCGCCCGCCATGACTTGATCTTAATTGGTTCATTTAGATCTTCCGTAAGTCGGAGGCTGCCCATTTGTGCCCCAATGCCAAGGGGCGCTACCTGCAGCTCCTTCCATTCCCATACCGCAGCCCAAGCCTCGCAGATGGCATCTCGATCTCTCAAATCACCGGACCCCTTCCTGGGCCTTAGTATCATCCCCATAGGACCCATCTATAGTCCACACAATCGGGTGTCCACTCCGCCATCATCCAGGCTACCTCACCCCCTGAAACCCATCTTCCCCTCTCGCGTGTGGTCCCTTGCTCACCTCCAAGCCAGTTGGGACCCCAGGCCTCCAGGTCTGGGCATCCCTCGCGGTAGGCCTCCTGGCCCTTTTGACCCTTCCCTGGGTCCTGTCCCCAGCCTGGGCCAGTTGAGGGTACTCCCATGGTCGAGCATGCCTCTAGCCCCTCACACAGTTTAAGTCTCTGGGTCCCCCTTCTGGGCCCTCCAATTCTCAGGGTTAACCAACCTGGCAGTGGGGCAAGGGTTAAGGCGCCCCATCTCACCTTCCACTGGGGTGGTAACTGGCCCAGCATTTCCTGGGGGCTCCCACGCCACTGAGAGCCCCACCAGGCCACCCACTCCCAGCAGGGTGCAGTTTTCAGGTCATGCCCAGGACTAGGAGCCTCCTTCCATCCCCTTACAGCTCCCCCATACCTCCAGTTGTTCTGCCTAGCTGCTCTCCAGCCAGGCGATGCTGCTACCTGGCCTCTCGCAGCCAAACTGCCTATTTTTATATGGCTCCCAAAATGGCTGCCCTCATCAAGCACCTGGAGGCTGCCAGCTCCAGGGCCTTAAAGTGGCAGGCACACCCAGTGCCCTGCCACATGCCTACACTGAACACCTTCAAGAGAAAACTGGATGCTTATTTTGCTGGGATCCTATGACCCCAGCTGATTTCCTGCCCTTTGGGCAGGGGGCTGGACTCGATGATCTTCCTAGGTCCCTTCCAGCCCTAATGTCTAATGTCTAATGTCTAGATGTGCTCATTGATGATTCTCTCCAAGATCTTCCTGAGCACCAAGGTGAGGCTTACAGGCCTATAGTTACTTGGGTCCTCCTTCCTCCCCTTCTTGAAAATTGGGAACACATTAGCCAGTTTCCAATCCCCCGGCACCTGGCCAGATGACCATGAATGCTCATACAGCCAGGTCAAGGGCTCTGCGATGATCCCTGCCAGCTCCCTCGACACCCTTGGGTGGACGGCATCTGGATCTGCAGATTTAAAAATGTCTAGCCCTTTCAGAAGATCCCTAACTACACCTGCATTGACTGAAGGCCTGATAGAGCTATCCCCAAGACTGTCCCTACCTTTGGTAGGTGGGATGTTCTTCTTGCTCCCAATGTACTTGAAAAAGGACTTTTTGTTGTCCTTAACCCTGGACGCTAGCCTGAGTTCCAGCCCTACCTTCCTAATAGCCCTCCTACACTACCAGGCTGAGAAAAAGTACTCCTCCTTGGTGATAGCTCCTCCCTTCCACTGGTTGTATGTCCCCCTTTTAGTCCTCAGGCATTCCCGAATGCCCTTGCTGAGCCAAGGGGGTTTCTGAGCAGTCTTGCCCCCCGTTGCTTCTCTCAGGGACTGTTATCCTTTGGGCCTGGAGGATTGCTCCCTTAAGGTACAACCATCCCTCATGGACTCCCATCTCCTCTACCTTCTGGGCCCTTAGTGGAAGTTGACCCTTCTGAAGTCAAGGGCTTTAGCTTTGGTGTGAGCCCTTGATGCCCTGCATTAGATAATGAAATCCAGCAGGTGATGATGCATGTAGCATTTCTGGATACACCAAATAATCACTGAATTGCAAACTTCAATAAGCTTAGGTCACTAGTAGAGAATGCGCTGAGGGGCCAGGGACCAAAGACAAAAGGAGTGCATGAAGAGTGATCGTTCGTAAAGGACATGATCCTTGAAGCACAAAGGAAGTCCATTCCCATGCAGCAAAAGGGCTGGGAAGCCTTCTTAGTTAAACAGAGAAATCGCTGTCCTCTTAGGAAAGTAGAAAGAGGTGTACAGTCAAGTGGAAGCTAGTCCCCAAGGAGGACTATATAGCAATGGCCCTCAATTATAGGGATCAGATCAGAAAAGCTAAGGTGCTGACTGAACTAAAATTAGCAATGGGAATTAAGGACAACAAGAAGTACTTCTTTAGATACATAGGGAATGGGAGGAAAATGAACGGGAGTGTGAGGCCATTGCTCAACAACTCAGGACTGCTAGTCACTAACACTCAGGAGAAAACTGAACTCCTGAATGACTACTTTGCTTTGGTCTTTCACCAGGCCAAGGGGAAAATCACACCAGGTAGGGTACAGAATGAGCAAGGTTCAAATGACCACCTTCCTACTATTGCTGTAGAACTGTTATGTGATCAATTAAAGAAATTGGATGTATATAAGTCAGCAGAACTGGGTGAACTTCATCCAAGAGTGCTGAAGGAGCTGCCCAAAGTCATTGCGGAACCCCTGGCAAAACTCTTGCAAAACCTGTGGTGCTCCGGGGAGGTCCATGAGGACTGGAAAAAGACCAATGTTGTGCCCATCTTCAAGAAGGGGAGGAGGGAGGGCCCAGGTAATTTTACACCAGTTAGCCTGACTTCTATAGGGAAGTTTGGAAAAACTTAGGGAAAATTCTGGAAAAATTCATTAAGGAGGCTATGTGCAATAGGCTTGTGGAAGGTAGGATTCTGAATGGCAGCTGGCATGGCTTCATCATGGGCAGATCTTGTCTTACCAACCTCATCTTCTTTTATGATCAGGTGACTTGCCACTTGGATAAGAGAGAGGAGGTTGACATTATATACCTTGACTTCCAAAAAGCTTTCGATCTGGTCTCCCACAATGTTCTCGTGAGAAAATTGGAAGACTGTGGACTTAACTGTGAGACAGCCAGGTGGGTAGCAAACTGGCTGTGGGGTAGGACCCAGAGAGTTCTAATGAATGAATCTGTGTCATCCTGGCCAGAAGTGGCCAGCAGTGTCCCACAGGGGTTGGTGCTTGTTCAAGTACTTTTCAACATTTTCATCACTGATTTGGATGTGGGGGTGAAGAGCTTGCTGGCCAAGTTTGCAGACAATACCAAGTTATGGGGAGGCATGATCACACTTAAAGATAGACTGCAAATACAGGCGGACATACACAGGCTTGCAAGTTGGCAGACTGGAACCAGATGAAGTTCAACGTCGAGAAATGTAAAGTGCTCCACCTAGGGATGAACAATCCCATGCACACCTACAGGTTTGGCAATGCCAACCTGACCACCACTATGAATGAAAGGGAACTGAGGGTAATAATAGACCACAGTATGAACATGAGCCAGCAGTGTGACACTGTCGCTAGCAGGGCTAAGAATACTCTGGCATGCATCAATTGATGAATTTCCAGTAAAACCAAAGAAGTGATTCTCCCACTCTAGTTGGCATTGGTGAGATCACAGCTGGAGTACTGCATTCAGTTCTGGGACCTGCACTTTAACAAGGATGTGGAAGTTCTTGAGAGAGTCCAGAGAAGGGCCTGCCATATGATCAGAAATTTGCACAGCAAGTGATTTGTGGAAAGGCTGAGGGATCTGGGACTCTTCAGCCTGAAAAAAAGAAGGCTGAGAGGGGACTTGGTAGTAGCTTACTGCTACATCAGAGGCATACATCAAGGGCTTGGTGAACAACTGTTCACCGGGGTGCCCTTGGGGAAAACCAGGATTAATGGCCACAAACTCCTGGAAGACCATTTCAGGCTCAACATTAGGAAAAACTACTTCATAACTTGGGTGTCGAGACTGTGGAATAATCTCCCTCCAGAAGTGGTACAATCACCTACTCTGGGTATCTTCAAGAGGAGATTGGATGGTCAACTTGCTGGGGTCACCTGATCCCAGTTGTCTTTCCTGCTTGGTGCAGGGGACTGGACCCAATGATCTTCCGAGGTCCCTTCCAGCCTTACTATCTATGAATCTATGAATTCAAGAGATAGACCTTGGCTTCAGCTACCTAATTGTATTGGGAATAAATAATGGGAATGGATATATGACCTCTCTATACTGGGGTAAAATGGAGCAGGTTTTTACTGTTCATCAGATTCTCCATGTATGTGTACATGCACTTAACACCATGGTAAGTAGGTACTAAATCCTGGTAATTTATCCCTTTTTCACAATAGGCGAAGCTATTTCAGTTTAGCTTACCATGAGGCCAGAACATACACACAGGTAGTTACTGAGGCATGGTAAGTTGTATGGCCATACCCTCTCAGAAGAGATGACAACACCATTTCGTTCCAAAATGACTATTCTACTGTGGCAACGTCTCTGAAATGCTGTTAAGCTCCACTTCCGAAGTAATCAGATTAGTGAACTTGCAGTATATTTTTCACATTTGGGAAACTCGTCCATTTTTCTCAAGAACTCTGGTGCTTTTAGAGCTATGGAACTGCTCCTGTTCTTCCTACACAGTCAATATTTTTGTAGGGTAAAATCTCTCTGGAAACAAATTGGAAAGAAAGCTTGATACATTTTGGAAGCAAATTCTGAACAGCTGGACAGGGTAACAGAAGGTCAACCGCTTTTCCTTCTCTTCCTTCTCATTTCTTCTATGCCTTTTTTTTTTTTTTGCTGTTACTTTATTCTCATTTCTTTCTTCCTCCATCTGGTCTGACTTTGCGGGGCGGTGGGTGAGAGGGGTTAAAATTAATATTCTCCTTTGCAAATAATAAATTGGTATTGGTCTGTTATTACTATGCTCCTCTCTTGTTAGCAGGCTAGAGAATCAGGCAAATAGCCACACCTGACCTGAGTCAGGAAAGGCACATACAGCTCTTAAAGCAATCTATCATCTCTCTTTGATTCAGGTTCCTTGAAGCTGCTTTCAGATGCACTGGCCCGGCCTGCTTGCTTGTTTAGTTTAATTGCTGTTGATGAAAAACAAACTGTAGCATAGCATTGTTTTAAAATCTGTTCATAGCTGAGTGCTCTGCTTTGCCAGAGAGTTAAGGTACTGAGAGCGCCATTCTGATTGCTCTGCCATGGAAATAAAACAAATATATGTTCTGTTTAGGAGTGGCTGCAGTGTCACGAGTGCAAGATGGAAAGACCTAATCATACTAGTAGCCATGGTAAGAACACTTCTCACTTGTATAAAGTAGGTCTGTTCATAGGTGAAACTTTGTTTTCATGTTTAACCCTACCAACCTGCAGGGTTTGAAAAACATGTTACTATGGTGCCAGTGGATATAGAGATAATTTAAATCAAGAACAGTTTTTATGTGGCTGATGTCAAGTGCCTTGTGCCTCTGCATGAGGTGGTTTTTGTTGCTGAGAAAAGCAGTTTTTCTTTTTCTTCCCATCATCCCTTAACTCCCTTGGTAGCATGAGATGATAACAATTCATGGCTCTTAAACAGAACTTATCAGTCTCTCCTAACCTTTTCCCTTCTTCTCTCAGCTCAGTTCTTCTGCAAGTTATGCTATCCAGACTCCCAGAAGGCTATTTTCCTGGGTTCTCATGTGAAGAATTCCATCCGCTGAAAAGAGACCACCCATGAGTACCTCCCCACAGTCAAACATCCCAAATTCTTTCACACAGGATGAGCCCTTAACTCATCTTTGATAAGGTCCCTTATTCCCCCTCCTAGGGGTCAGAGCATGGTCACATCTTCTTATCTCAGGGGACTGTCTCCTCCTCCTTGCCACTCTGGGTGTTTCTGATTTCTGCTTGTTTTTCCCTGCACCTGAGTAACAGAGAGCCACAAGATGGAGAGTAGCAACTTCAAACAATTCAGTCATCATATTTACATAGATCCCTCTCCTAGATTTGTGAATATACTTGCAGAATTTCTGTTTTTACTGAAATAAATGCAATCACTTTCAGTTTAATGCAGTAGCATACATAACTAAGGGAAGAACTGAGGGAATTGTAGCCTTAAGGAAGGAGTGGTGAAAGTAATTTTTAATAAAGGCAGGGGCCTCAAAATACACCATGATGAGAATAACATGGGGTAAGTTCATGGGCCCACAAGCATAGGGTGACATGTAACCCACAAATCAATTGATCCTGAAGTGTGACTGACCTCAACCGGCATGAAAATCCCAAAAATATGGGATCATCTATGGGGAAACAACCCTACAGAGCAGAGACACAGCTCTGTGACATGGGATGACATGGGAAGAATGGAAACGAATAGCCAGTTCTTTCCATCCTGGTTATTCAGTGCCGAGGAAGAGCTCTAGATAGTGAAGGTTGTCTGTGATATAAACATAATGGGCATGTCCACACGTGTGCAAGCACGGGTGCTTGCAGCAGCTTAAATAGAAACAGTGCATATTTGAGCCGGGGCTTTTTGCCTCAGGACACGTGCTCGGGCGTGCACTTTGGTGCGGAGCAAATTGTGCCTCTTGGGGCAAAATAACCCTGCCTGGCTCCTCCTGGATCTGCAGCCAGGGGGAGCTAGAGCCTGGGGCCAGCACCTATGCTGTCCCCAGCAGTATAAAAAGCTGTCCTGTCCAGGCACCAGCAGTATAAAAAGCCGCCCTATCAAGTAGCTCAGGGCTACTAGCTCTCAGGAGCTTCTGGGGCCCAGCCAATTGGTACCTGGGGACACTACGCCTTATGCCAGCTGGACTGCAGAAGCAGCCCTGAGAGTTCCCTGCACCCTTTACCCACTGCAGCAGTCTGGAAGTGGGGGCTGCTGCCTGGCTATGACCTGCTGTGCACCTGCCAGACCCAGATAAGAACTGCAGATTCAGTAGGGGCATCTGCTCTTCTGGGCCAGCTGCCAGTGGATTGGCCTCTGTGCGGCACTACTGCCACGTGTGCCACCTGCCCAGCCGTCTTAGCAGCCATTGCCTGGAAGATGTTCTGCATGTGGTGGCCTGCTTTGAATTGTCAAAGCATGTCCTCCTGGCCCCATTTGGCCAGGTGAGTCCAAAGTGCCAGCTCTGAGCAGGCAGGGTCCTGCTACTGGCCTCCCTAGCAGGAATTCTGGTGTTCCTTATTGAAAAACTGAAAAATCCCTGATAAAAAAAAAATCCTAAAGTCACTCTGTAGAATACCCCCAAATCCATGTTCCTCCACAAGTAAAACAAAGACCACTATAGAGAGAGAGAAAGAGCAAGACAGAGACAGCGATCAGTTGGACAATGTTTTATTGATATATCTTACTGTGTTAAAGCAAGTCTTTTATCATCATAATAAAGTGAATTCTAAATACATGTTTCATGAATTCATGAATAGATATTTTGCTGCCCTTCCACAGGGGCGATGGCCCCCACATAAGGGTTACGGCCCCTCAAGGGGGGATTCAACCCTCACACCAGGGGTTTGGCCTTCCAACAAGGGATTCAGCCCCCCAACAGGGGATTTGGCCCCCACACAAGGGGTACAGCCCCCCAACAGGGGCCAAATGGCCCCTGCAGGGGCTACCACCCCCCCTGCAAAGCCAACATGGCCCACCCCAGCCCCCCAATTGCTGCCCTACCTGTCCTCATCCCTCACCAGCTGCTGCAGCCCCCCCAATAGCTGCCCTACCCAGCCCCACCCCCCACTCCCTCAGACACCCCAATGGCTGCTCCACCCTGCCTCACCCCCCAACTTGTACCTCCAGGCTCGCATGGCTACCCCCACAACCATAGGCACTGTCACTTAAAAAAAAAATAAACAGAAAAAAACAGGGAAAAAAAGCCTCTGCTTCCCTTAGAAGCAGGGGGTGGGCTCCAGGGCCTCCTGAAAGAGCCCCACAGGCAGCACAAGACAACAGGGATGCAGCAGGGCCCAGGTTGGGGCCACTGGGGCTGTCACCCTGCCCCGCTGTGCAGGCTGGGCCCGAGTCAGCCAGATGGCAGCCAGGCTGCTGGTAAGTGCCGGGGAGTGGGGTTTGTTTTTTGTAAGCTATGGGGGGGCAGGGTTCGGGGGGGCTTGGGGGGGATGGAGCTGGCCAGGGCAGGAGTCAGGAGCCACAGAGGGGGGGTCTGGCAGGGGGAGAGTCTAGCCAAGGCAGGGGGAGGGGGCTTTGGGGGGGCTGGAGGAGTGGGGCCAGCCAGGGCAGGGAGAGGGGGGAATGGGTGGGGTCATTAGGGGTCCCCCCATGATCCTCTTCCCCCAAAGCCTCCCCAACTCCTTACTCACCAACACTGGAGCCCTGGTACTGAACACGTGGCCTGGCCTGCTGCGTGTTTCAGCACCAGAGTGAGGGTTCAACCATAGAAATGCTCTAGCATCCAGAGCATCTCCATGGAGGACCCAGCCTCTGGTTGCCTGCTCCACTTTCTTAAACTTTTATTTTTTTAGATTCCTGGATCCAGAAGTTTTCTAGTTTTCACCCCACGCTGCAAGTCTGCAGCATGAGGAACATTTTTTCATTCCCGCGTGTGCCTGTTGCCCCACCTTAAAGGGGTTTGAGGCAAGGCAAGAGACACGTGTGTGCTCATCTGGAAGCACCCAGTATGAGCATTAGAATGAGCATTGCAGTGGTGGTGGAAGTAGGATGGCCCAAGTATTTGTTTGGCAAGAGCTTTTATTGGACCAGCTACCATGTTGGAAGAGGTTGCAGACCATCTTTTGGGCACAAGATGTCTTTTGTGAGCCCAGACCTTATTTGTCCAAGAATGGAGGAAGAGAAAGGGGAGATAGAGGTAAAGACTTGGAAGAGGAAGAGATGCCACATGATGTTTCATCACACAAGCACAGAATACAACAGCTGAGGACCTGTGATTCCATGAATGAGGACTGGGAAGGGAAAGGAGATGGTTTGGGTTTGGAGATGCTGGGTAAAGACCTGGAGGATGCTACAGGATAGGGTTGGAGTCTGGGAGTGGGCTTGGGGATTGGGTGGTGGAGGAATGATAAAGGGTATTCAACGCGAGGCAATATAAATGTCAGTGACATGCTTGTGCAATGTTTTTGGTCACAGTGGGCATATCTACAAATTTTTTTAACACGCAGGAATAAACTCGGCCACATATCCAGCACCCAGAATCAAAAGAAGCCTGGTCATGTAGAAGCAGAGAAAAAAAATGGAAGAAGAAAGGACTGGGAACTTATATTCATGGAGGACATTGGGACAAAGTTTTAATGGATGAAAGGAAAGGCATGGGTTTATAGATTTTTTAAATGGAAACAAAAAACTTAGTGTTTGCACTGCTAACCTTTAGAATGCCCACCAGGATGTATGTTTTATGCTTTTATACATTTTTCATGATAAGTAGGGATCTCCTGAACTTGAGGAGGGCTGGCCACCATTTTCACAGGCTGATTGTGGCAGGGTCTCTTCCCATTTCTGATTGGCTGAGGGGCCCTGGCAGCCTCCCCACTCACCACAGATTGCCACATGACCTGAAACCACATCTTAATTTCTTACCATTAATGGCTTTTGTGGGTTTAATCAGGGTATTGTGCGCATGAAAACAATTACTTGGCATGTTATTAAGTAATCTGAGCATTTAATTATACTCTAAACTGAAATGTGTTATGAAATTAAAGCTGTGTACAACATGAATTGTAATGAATGCCAACTATAGACAGACAATTCATGCTAGCTATTAAATGCTAGCACGCTGAATCAAGAGGCAGTAGCTGCAGATATTCTCTGTTTCGGTGGAGTGAACATCTGTCCGTACACTGAGATGGCATGCTTGTCCACTGAGTTCTTTGGAATGGTGATGCAGCATTTTGCCAGGGCATAGAGATGTAGAAACTGGTCACAGTCAGAGTCCCAAAACACAGGCACAGGCCTCTGACCTTCATCTTTGATGAAGTTCATGTAAACAACACATTTGTTGTCATGCTTTTTCTGCCACCCAGGGATTGATTTCAGTAGCTGAGGGTCACAACTCAGAACAGGCACTTGGTTGTCTCAAACTGCATTAGCTGTGACAGGTCATACCTGCAGTATTGGTTCAGCTTCACAGATATTGTCTAGAACAGTTCTTGTCTCCTCTCACTTTCATGGGGATGACTTGACAGTTCTTGTGATGCCCTGTCTTTGAACTAGCTTATCAAGTTCAGCAGTTTGCTGTGTATGTGGTGGATAACACCCTGCTGGCCTTCAAACCACTTAAGAAGCTCCACAAACCTCATATCATTTTCAGCTACAAATGTCACTTGATCTTGAATATTGACTTGCCTTAAGAGATCACAAAGCTTAAACACACACTGGGTGCTCAGTGTGATTTTCAGTTTTTTTCTCACAAACTGCTGGTAGCACTACATATGCTTAGCATGGCAATGGACTGCACTGAACCACAAATTCCACATTGTGAGAACAGGCTCTGGTGGAAACAGCATAGTGGCATGGGATTCCCCACTTTGACTGGTGATAGAATCCTTGTATTGGACCTTATGGCCTGGACAGTGCTTGAAGGCTTTCTTGAAGGAAGACACCAAGCTATCTATATTGGGAAACTACGTACACTAGATGTCACTTACTAAAGACAGAATATGTACATTGAAAATGACATGTACTGCACTGGACAGCATTCCTTGGAGCAGAGAAAGCCTTGCACATGTACAAGGCATTGTCCAACAGGAATGCTGAGATGGTGTTAAACTCTAAGCCATAGCTGAGAATTGACTTTACTATGGCCTCAGACATGGTAGAAAAATTGACAGACATGAGGTGGACCAGCTTTGTTTGAAACACGGGCAGGTCCTGATCTGTCCAGCTCCCAAGCACAAATAAAATGTGCAGCACATAGTTATCTTGAGGGTTGGTGACTTCACTGGCCACAATGAAGAAGGATTCATACTCTGCTAATGCAGATTTTGTGGACTGTATATGCAAAGGAATCACTGCAGGGAGATAGTTTTGGCAAAACTTGTTGGCACATGGAAAACTGCTAGCATTTGACACATTTTGGTTCAGGTAGTCCCTTAACTTTGGGTGATCAAATTTCCCCTGTGGGATGTTCATCACCATGAAAGCCTCCACAAGGGAAAATGTTGCCTCTCACCTTGCCAAACTGTTTTTCATGGTCCTTTTAAAGTGAGGACATGGTTGCTTGCTTCTTGCTCTGACCTTCAGCCTCTGCAACAGCCTTTCACTTCATGTAGACCTCAACTCTAAGTGTTGATCTATACAAATTTTCCTTGACTCATCCAGAGTCACATTGCAGGAGTTACAAATGAGTCTGCCTCCATCTGCAAGCAAGGCCCCTGCAGGATATAACCTTAAATGGTCCAGTGCTGAAAAGTATTTGTCTGTCTTGGAGGATTCCTTCTCAGTGTTCATGTTGAATTCTCCTCAGGCTTCAGCATACATGCTGTACCAGCATGCCTATGGCTGCTTTAAAAGCCAGTTCCAAAGCCTTGACAAAAGATGAGAGAAGGACTTGTCCTCAAGTAGGGGATTAAGTCTGCAGGTTATCCTACTCCCCAGAACTGCAGCCTTTACCTTCTTTCTTCCCTGTCCGTATGTTGCAGCCACAAAAGACAGGAACAAGCAGAGAGATAAGCTTATGACATGGTGGTACATGGTGCAGCACCCCTAGCCTGTGATTGTTGTGTTGAGTTGCAAGAGGAAAAGCACCAAATTGGAGATAGAAGCTACCACAGTTGAGTTTCCCCAGGTGCTGAAGCATTGATCATGTGGAAGCAGCACCTGAAAGACGGCCTGTTCACTGAATCAAGCCAGACTACAACCTACACACCAAACACCCAAGCCTCCCAGTTCATCAGCCCTGCTGTTGAAAAGACCAACAGCATAGCTCAGAACAGCTGGCAGGATCAGCTTAGCCAGTGGCTTGGTGAGCACATTATCCCTTTGGCCCAGGGATGCAAAGTGCTGGGCAAGGCACTGGCTTCAGCTCATGGACAGAAAATCATGGACAAAGAGAGCCTCAGCAAGAACCTAAGCAAGATTATACAGAAAATACACAATATACAGAAATATGGAGGAGCACGAGGATACCATTAGTACCCTAAGAAGTGAGGGAGCACTGACCTGAGAGTGCAGGAATAAACCATCCCAATGTGGTAGGAAAACTAGCATGTAAGGCAGAAGACCAGCTTGGAGTAGCAGAAAAATCTTCAGTAAGCTAAATTGTAAAAAAAAAAGCTTATAAGAAGTGGAAACTTGGACAGACAATGAGGGAAGAGTATAAAAGTATTGCTCAGGTATGCAGAGATAAAGTTAGGAAGCTCAAAGCACAACTGGAGTTGCAACTATCAGGAGACATGAAGGGTAGCAAGAAGAGGTTTTAAAAGTAAGTCAGTACAAGAAGATCAGGGAAAGTGTGGGCCCCTTGCTGGATGGGGAAAGCAACCTAGTGACAGAGGAGGCAGAAAAAAAATCAAGTACTCAATGCCTTTTTTACTTCAGTCTTCACAAGCTAGGTCAGCTCCCAGATTACTGCACCAGGCAGCACAATGTGAGGAGAGGGTGAGCAGCCAAAAGTGGCAAAAGAACAGGTTAGGAACTGTTTAGAAAAACTGGACAGAAAGGATGTGCACAAATTGGAGAGAACCTAGCGGAGAGCAATGAAAATGGTGAGGGGCCTGGGGCACATGACTTGTAAGGAGAGGCTGAGGGAACTGGGCTTATTTAGTCTAGAGGAGAGAAGACTGAGAGGGGATTTAATAGCAGCCTTCAACTACCTAGAGGGGGTTTCCAAACAGGGTGGAGCAAGACAGTTCTCAGTGTTGGCAGATGACAGGACCAGGAGCAGTGGTTTCAAGTTGCAGCAAGGGAAGTTTAGGTTAGATATTAGGACAAACTTTCGTACTAGGAGAGTAGTAGAACACTGGAACAGGTTGCTCAGAGAGGTTATAAAATCTCCATCCTTGGGTGTTTTTAAGAACTGGCTAGACAAAGCTTTGGCTTGGATGATCCAGTTTGGGATGGTCCTGCTTTGAGCTGGGGGTTGGGCTAGATGAACTCCTGAGGTCTCTTCCAACCCTAAATTTCTATGATTCTATGATTTTATGATTCTACGACCTGTACCTGCCTGACCAGCTGCAGAAAAACCCTGATGGAAGCCAAACGGATCTGGTGGGGCATGAAGACTGTCTAAAAATGGAAGAACAACTTCAGCCGTAAGAAATTCACAGCCACCTACCAAGAACTGCCAGTCCTCGAACAGTGCTACAGCATCACCTCCATTATATGGCAGCAGCAATTTTAGTAGTTTCTCACCCCGTATGACCTCATGTTGTCAGGATGTGCACAGTGATTCAGCAGCTATTGGCAATGGAGGATCAGTCTGATAGTAAGTGTGTTACAATGGGAATGGATCACCCCAAGCAAGAGGGTAACCCAAAAGGTCCAGCATGATGGATCACAGAGGCTGCCCTCACCACCCACCTGCTCTGGTGAGTTACCTGGACACTGTGCACACCCCAGAGCCTCATGAGAAAAGCCAGTATTGGACTTATTGAAGGGAAGAGAATGGGCCTGGATAGCAAGGGTCAGCTACCCACACTGGATTCAGATCTTGGTATAATCAGGGTCACCCAGTGGGACCAACAGTCGTGACATATCCCTCTTGGCCAGTAATTCCTTCCTGTACACTCAGAAGCTTCCCTGAGCCACAGGACAGCAGTATCCCAGCACCATACCATCTCATCACACCATCTCCCTTCCAGCCTTTCTTTCCTATGATTTTTCTGTGCATTCATTTGGGCCCAAGATTTGTGTAACAAAGCTTGGACTGAGCCAGGTAGGCTGGAGATGCTACTGTGGTGGTCATCTCTTTTTCTTGAGCAGATTGGGTGTTCTCCATGCCCTTGGGGGGGGGGGGCAGGCAGAAGGATGTGGCACTTATCTCAGGGTGAGATGCTGTCATGCTGTTCAATTTACCTGGGAAGTAATGAAATTAAAACAAGCACTATAGATATGTATGGGGAAAGATGCTTAATTCACCCAGTTTAAGTGAGTGATAGTATCAACAGGTTGGTCTGTGAGAACACCTATACCAAATCTACTTGTTGTTAAAGAATAATTATACTTTTTACTCTCAGGATTTTGAAACATTTTGCTTTTTCATTTTTTTAACAGTTAATGATTTTTGCAGTCTTACCTATTTCTAGCCATTTTCTGTTTCTAACCTATTTCTTACCATTTTCCAGCTGTAACAAAATAAAAATTGTAAATAAAATATTTCTCTGTAGAAAATAACATGCCACTTAGCATGGTCCTCAACCTTTTTGAACCTGATTCTTATTTACATGAACACCTTTTTATAATGTCAGGGTAGCGTAAGTAAATATAAATATCTAAGCTCTCTTTCAGACACTCACATTTGAGGAAGGTGTGAAAACACAGACTGGGTTGGACAGGGAAATAATACCAATATTTTGCAGAGCACACTACTGCTTTTCATTTCAGATCCCTTTACACACTTTTCTTAATTAATCCTCACAGAAATTCCACAAGGCAAGGAACCATTCTGAAATCCTTAAATCTTCTGCAAGGCTATGGAGACAATTGTGGCAGCATCCTCTTTCACTTTACATGCCCAAATGGCTTTTACCAAGACACAGAACTGCTGCTTTGGGGACTTCAGCACAGTGTGAAATCTTATTTCACATGCAGTGTGCAGGTATCTGCATGCTTGCTGAGCATGTACAGTAAACTGTCACTGCTCAGCAGGTACATATCTTGGCACATATGTATCTGAACATAAGTTGTGAAATTGTAGCTCAGCAAAAACCCACGAAAGGGAGAAGAAGGACCCACATATATTTCAGTGCTCTGGGAAGTGGGAGACCATGACTGTAAGCCCACCCTCAGCCAGAGAAGGTTGGAACCTAAAGATCATTGACCTGCTGGCACAGTGCTCGAGCCACCAGGCTACAAGTGAGGCTTATTCAGACCTTTTCCCAGTGCTCTTCTTGAAGGTAAGCCACTGCCCCTTGCACTGAAAAGTAATTGGAAAGAAGTGATGGAGATCAGGGGGAAAGTTTCTGGCCCATTGGGACCAACACCCCAGGTTAGTACCCAAAGCAGTGAGTTTGCAGTGCACGTGCTACTTGAATGCTGATGGGAAAAACTGAGAGGAACTGAAAAACAGCTCAGCGGGGGGCTATCAGGGGAATCTGCACAATGCTAGGAGAAAAGATGTGTTTATAAGCACACACATTCTGCAGACTTGGTGTAGGCAGGTTTTATTTTTCCATTTGTTGACTGGGAACCCCAGGTGGCAGGCTGTATAGCTACATATTAAACCACAAATTGCGTTGTCTACACTACTATCTTGAAGCGTGCTAGCAAGCAAATTGTAAAAAGACACTTTTTGCCCTAGCGTGGGCAGGCTCATGTAGGGTGTTTCATCTTATCCCTTGCTCCAAGCTGTTTTTCTTGCTGAATTACCCTGTAAGTACATCATCCTGTAAGTGGGTTGCCTTGCCTGTAGGCTTCTCCAGGCC
>JAGPOW010001711.1:1015661-1079105 GCA_030014935.1 Caiman crocodilus | reverse complement strand
ACTATTTGAGTTGGTCTAATAAAAAATATCATATTTACCCAAGGAACCTTGTCTTGGCTTTAGCAAGGCTTTTAAAACAGCATACTTGATTAACAAGCTAAGTAAACGCAGACTAGATGGAAGTACTGTAAGTTGACTATATAACTGGTTGGATCATCATGCTCAATGAGTAGTCATCAATGGCTCAATGTCTACTTGGGTCCACAGGGGTCTCTCCTTGGTCCAATGCCATTTAACATTTTTATTAATTATTTGGATGATAGGATCAAGTGCATGCTTAACACGTTTGTAGATGACACCAAACTGGGTGGCTTGGCAAATACTCTGGCAGGTAAGACTAGGAAACAAAATGTCCTGGATAGACTGGAAAAAGATCCAAAATCAACCAAATGGAATTCAACAAGGACAAGTGCCAAGTCCTACACTTGGGATGAGATAATAGCATGCACAAAAATAGATGGGAATAACTGGCTAGACTGCAGTACTACAACAAAGGACCCCAGTGGGTAGTAGACCAGAAGCTCTTGTAGCAAAAAAAGACCAGCAGCAAAGTGGGTTTTATTAATAGGAGTATCACTTGCAAGTCAAGGGAAATGCTTCTTCTGTTCTGGTAAGCACTGGCAAGGCCTCCTTTGGAGTACTGTGTTTTGTTTTGGGCCCTACACTTCAAGAAGGATGTAGACAGATTGGAGAAAGTCCAGCAGACAGCAAAATAAATAAATAAAAATAGAGGCCTTGATTAGTTTTTGCTTTGAAAATAAAACAAAATTGCCAGTTTTCCATCAGCATGATTTACTTTTGGGTACATTTGGGAAAGAGTGAACATTTTCCATGGAAAGCTATCCATTTTCCAGCCAGCCACAAACCTAATGGATATCAACACTCTTTTGTCATATATACTGATTTGAGAACCAAATTACTATTTCCACAAGGAAGGTGTTTTTTATTTAATGTATGCTTATATTATGTTTTCATATATCATTTTATATTTTAATATTAGATTAAAATTATCTGTTAAACTAATGTTATTACAGATGTAACATCAAATGCTAAATAGTTTTAGGGCATGAAGTGAACAAAACGTATCCCATAGCATGAGATTTTGGATCATTGTACAGTTTTGTGGAGCTGCCTTTTTAACTGTAGTCCATTAGCAGGCCTCCAGCAAGCACCTATGAGATACAGGGTGGACATATCAAGAGCTCTAAGCTCTGACCCAACTGGTCCTATTCAAATTGATAGGAGCAGAGCTGGAGCAACACAAAGTGCTTTTGAAAATCCCAGTTACAGGGGAGTGCCAGGGTCATAGACTGTAAGGGACTGGAAAGCACCTCAGAAGATCATCGCGTCGAGGCCCCTCTGCACTAGAGAGGAAAGACAACTGGGGTTAAGTGACCCCAGTGAGGTGACTGTCCAGTCTCCTCTTGAAGATTTCCAGGGTAGGTGATTGCATGACCTCTGGAGTGAATTTATTCCACAGTCTGGACACCGTAACTGTGAAGAAGTTTTTTCCTAGCATTAAGCCTGAAACGGTCTTCCAGGAATTTGTGGCCATTACTCCGGGTTTTCCCCAAGGGTGCCCTGGTGAACAGTTGTTCTCCAAGCCCTTGATGTATTCCCCTAATAAAGTGGTAAGCTGCTACCAGATCACCTCTCAGCCTTCTCTTTTTTAGGCTGAAGAGTCCCAGGTCCCATAGCTTTTCCTCGTATGACTTTCCTTGCAAGTCTCTGATCATATAGGTGGCCCTTCTCTGGACTCTCTCAAGCTTTTCCATGTCTTTGTTGAAATGTGGCACCCAGAACTAGATGTAATACTCCAGCTGCCATCTCACCAAAGCTGAGTGAAGCAGAAGAATCACTTCCTTGGTTTTGCTTGAGATGCATCAATTGATGCATGCCAGAGTATTGTTTGCCCTGCTGACTACAGCATTGCACTGACTGCTCGTGTTCATACTATGGTTTATTATTACCCTAGGTCCCTTTCAGTCATAGTGCTAGTCAATTTGAGGGGTCAGGAGAGGGATCAGTTATTTGGACAAATTATGAGCCTTCCTTTATTAGCTTTCAGCGTATGTTCTAGGAGATTTATGGCTGTGCTACTACCAAAGGATGCTGAATCAGTCTCTGCATACCATCACATGAATAACCTGCATCTTGCTTGAGAAACATGACTATGCCAGAAGTGAGACATGCAGCAGGAGCAGGTGAATGGCATTGAAAAGGGATTGGTTCTTTGATGGAGTGCTGTGCTTTCATCCAAGAAAGTTTCCTGGGTGCACTGTTATGTTTTAAAAGCTGTTTCAGATGCTGAAATGTGCACTGGAGACTTTGCTGTGCTGCTGCCAAACAGTTTGAGTCCAGATCTCCTCCAACCATCTGGCAGCCCCACTGCACCAACCTGTCAGAACAAAGGAGCTAGCAAGCAAAGGGGTCTTTGCAACTGGGGATTCCCCCGCCACACATGAGCCTCCAGGAGCCTAGATCTATTGTGGCAGCCCCTGTCTCCGCAGCTCTTGGAAGGATTGTGCTGGAGTGTCTCTGCATTCTAGCAAGCCCCAGGAGGGGATGACCCCAAGGCTGCCCTAAAGGACAGTAGGGTCTGGGACAGAACTGGTAGAGCAAGGCCCTGGAACTGCTTTCAATTATACCCAAATTAGCACCGAACCAATCCCAAGAAAAAAGAGCTGAGAATAGGGCCTTCACAATCTTTGCCTCTGCTGGCACCAGTAAATACCAGTCCTAGATCCTGCTCTCTTGTGATTTGGAACACCTTAAAATTCTCAATAATTAATATAAACACTATGTGGAAAAGTTGCCTCCAGTATCTGATCAAGCTGCTTTCTTACCTGCTGCTGAAACAGTATCTCTCCTTACTGGACAGAGAATCCATACAGACAGAGCTTGGGTCTTCATGTGTTATTTATTTCACTAGGTTTTCACCAGCGTGTTCATGTTCATCTGACCTTTCCTTTGCACCCTCCTTCCCTGCTCTTTTGTGTCAAGCAGCATCTGCACTACTTTCCCCTGTGTATATCTTTAAGATTATAGCAAACAGAAGCCCTGGTGGAGAAAACATGACTTCAGACATAGTGTAGCTAAAAATGTGAGCCTCCATCACTTATGCTGAAGGAAAAGGCCTATAAAAGTAGTTGGAGATTTTGAATAGAGCAAGATATAAACATAATCAGTCAATTTCTTATGGGACCTAACCAGTAGAAAAAGGCAGAGACCTGTGCTTTCCTTGTTCCAGTTAGCATTGCTAAATTTAAAAATGTATCATTATGTAAATGAGCAAATAAACACAACCTTTTAAACCTGTGGGAAGCACAGGTGTAAATAATTCTGACTTAAACCTGAACCCCAGTTCACGGTCAGGCCACTAAATGGAAATATCCTTAATATCTAGCATCAGAACAACCCATATCATACTACATAATTCTATTAATCCTAGTTTTGAATTAATTAAACATAGGATCTTTGATCATAAGTCTTGCATAAAATGTAGTAAGACAATGCATCAGCTTATTCCCTTTGTTTGTATCCAACTGTGCATTTAGTAAAATCTATCAAAAAGACTTGACAGCCTAAGACAGAGACAAACCCGCATCGAAAGAGTCAGATATCTGAGGTGGCATGTAACTTTGTAGATACTCCAATGTACCTGTAATTTCAACCATAAAATCATGCCCCAAGCACATCTATAGCCTGGTTACTACTCTGTGGGTGCAGGATCACGCATGGGGGGAAGTCAGGATCACGCATGAATAAACCATCCTAAACAAACATCTGTTTAATTTGCCCTTAAAAACATCCATCGGTCTCGATAGAGAGAACATTTTTCCTAATAGACCGCTACAATTCCCTTTGCTGAAATTTAAGACCTTTCCTGTGGCCATAGAGGATAGTGGATCATAATCATCTTTCTAAGCACTCTTAAACTATTAGAAGACTGTCTTCAGATCTCAGAATCTTAGAAAATTAGGGTTGGAAGGGTCCTCAGGAAGGCATCTAGCTAATCTCCCTGCTCAAAGCAGAACCATTCCCAAATAAAGCATTCCAGTCAAGGCTTTCTTGAGCCAGACCTTAAAAACCTCCAAGGATGGAGATTCCCACCACTTCTCTAGGTAACCAGTTCCAGTGCTTCACCACCCTCCTAGTCAGGAATATTTTACCTAACATAAGACCTAAACTTCCCTTGCTGCAACTTGAGACCATTACTCTTTGTTCTGTCATCTGCCATCACTGAAAACAGCCTGGCTCCATCCTCTTTAGAATTACCTTTCAGACCATAAAGTAGTAAAGGCTGCTATCAAATCCCTCCTCACTCTTCCCTTCTGCAGACTAAATAAGACCAGTTCCCTCAGTCTTTCCTCATAAATCATGTGCTCCAGACCCCTAGCCATTTTTGTTGCCCTCCACTAGACTTACTCCAACTTGTTCATATAGCGGGGGGCCCAAAACTAGATACACTGCTCCACATGTGGCTTCACCAGTGCAGAACAGAGGGGAATAATTACTTCCCTCAATCTGCTGACAATGTTCCTAGTAATGCAGCCTAGTTAGAATGCTGTTAGCCTTCTTCATAACAAGGGTGCACTGTTGACTCACATTCAGCCTATTGTCCACTCTAAGCCCCCAGGTCCTTTGCTGCAGAGCTGCTGCTTAGCCAGTGGGTTCCCAGCTTGTAGCGTATAGGATTCTTCCATCCTAAATGTAGGACTTTGCACTTTGCACTTGTCTTTGTTGGACCTCATGAGATTTGTTTTGGCCCAATTCTCCAATTTGTCTAGGGCATTCTAAACCCTAGCCCTACCCTCCAGCATATCAATGACTCCCCCTAGCTTTGTGTTATCCTCAAACTAGCTGAGGGTTCACTCCATCCCAGATTGATAATGAAGATATTAAACAAAACCAGCCCCAGGACTAACCCCTGAGGCATGCCACTTAATACTGACTGCAAACTACACATCGAGCCATTGATCACTACTTGTTGACTGTTCACCTTACAGTCCATTCATCCAACCAACCCATACTTCCTTAGCTTGCTTGCAAACATGCTGTTCCAGACTGTATCAAAAGCCTTGCTGAAGTCAAGGCATATCAAGTTCCCCACTTTCCCCATATCCACAGAGACAGTCATCTCATCATAGAAAGCAATCAGATTAGTCAAGCATGATTTACCCTTGGTGAATCCATGCTGATTGTTCTGGATCCCTTTCTTCTCCTCCAAGTGCTTAGAAATGGATTCCTCCATGATTTTTCCAGGGACTAAGCTGAGGCTGACTGGTCTTTAGTTCCCTGGGTTATTCTTCTTCCCTTGCTTAAAAATGGGCACTATATTTTCCTTTACCAATTGTCCAGGACCTCCCCCAATCGCCATGAGTTTTCAGAGATAATGGCCAGTGGCTCTGCAGTCGCATCAGAGAACTCCCTCTGCAGCTTTGGATGCATTCATGTGGCCCCATGAACATGAACACATCTAGCTTTTCTAAATAGTTCCTGACCCATCCTTTCACCCCTGTTGGCTGCTCACATTCTCCTGAAACTGTGCTGCCCAGTGCAGGAGTCTGGGAGCTGACCTTGCCTTTGAAGACTGAGGTGAAAAGGGCATTGCGTACCAGCCTTTTCCTCATTACCTGTTACTATGTTGCCCCCCCCAGTCAGTAAGGGGCCCACACCTTCCCTGACCTTCCTTTTATTGCTGACATGCTCATAAATGCTTGGTGCCGTCCAAGGCTGGGAGAGGGGGGTAGGGGGCATGGTAACTGCCCGCAGGTGGTGGCAGCAGCGGGGGGGGGGTGGCGGCAAATGGGGACCACCTGCAGGCGGCCATGGTAATGTCAGTGGCTAGGGCAGGCAGAGCGGGGACCGCCCACAGGCGGCTGCAGCATAGTCGGCAGCAAAGACAGGGGTGGCAAGTGGCAATCGGCGACCACCCGGAGATGCTGTAGGCAGTGTTGGCAGTGGTGGGGTGGTGAGCGGTGATAGCCTGCAGACGTCACTGGCAGCATTGGCAGCAGTGAATCTCAGGGGTGCATTGATAATCTTGGGGGGTGCACATGTACCTGCATGCACCCCCTATGCTTTGCCAGTGGACATACTTGTAGAAACCCTTCTTATTACCATTCACATCCCAGAACTTGAACTGAGTTTTGGCCTTTTTGATTTCATCCCTGCATGCCCGAGCAAGATTTTTATACTCCTCCCTAGTCATCTGTCCAAGCTTCCACTTCTTACAAGCTTTCTTTTTGTGTTTTAGCTCACTGTTTTAGTTCTCTGCTAAGCCAAATTGGTCACCTGCCATATTTGCTATTCTCTGAGCAGTCATACAGCTCTTTTACACACAAGAGGGGTGTGATTCCTCCTCTTCTCCCCTGCCTGTTATTCCTGAACAGTTTATACCCATCCATGACAGAGCTCCAGTCATGCGAGCTATCCCACCAAGTCTCTGTTATTCCATAGATGCTAGGGTCGGAAGGACCCTCAACAGATCACCGAGTCCAACCTCCTGCCCTGGGCAAGAAAGAGTGCTGTGGTCAGATGACCACAGCCAGATGCCTATGCAGCCTTCTCTTGAAGATCCCCAAGGTAGGAGAGAGCACCACCTCCTTTGGAAGCCCATTTCAAGTTTTGGCCAATCTTACCGTAAAGAACTTTTTCCTGATGTCTAGCCTAAATCTGCTCTCTGTCAGTTTGTGACCATTGCTCCTGGTTACCCCAAGAGGTGCCCTGGTGAACAGAACATCTCTGGTTTCTTGCTTCACTCCCTTAATGAATTTGTAGGCGGCTACAAGATCACCTCTCAGCCTTGTCTTGTGGTGGCTGAAGAGGTCCAGGTCCCTTAGTCTCTTCTCACAGGGCTTGGCCCATAAACCCTTAAATATATGAGTGGCCCTTTTCTGAACCCTCTCGAGGTTGTCCACATCCTTCTTAAAGTATGGCGCCTAGAACTGGATGCAGTACTCCAACTGCGGTCTGACCAATGTCGCATAGAGGGTAAGTATCATCTCTTTGATTCTATTTGTCATGCATCTCCCAGCTGGCACTGGGAGACAAGAATGTCTCAGCATTGGCCCCATGACCATGAAGCTGGCACTGAGAGATAAGGTTCTCCCAGCCCTGCCCCTGCAGTCATGGAGCAGAGGCTGGGAGCTCCCAGGCCGGGGGACATTGTTCCTGCCCAGGCTTCAGTGGCAGAGCCTGCCCTAGCACCAGATAACTCCTGAGGGCAGGGAGGAATGTCCCAGCCCCCACCAGGTGACAGCTGTCTCCTGACCCCTGGGTTAGCACCCAGGGGCAGCCTAGGTCTCCTACTGACTCCTACAGGGGCCCATTGCAGGGCCACAGGGAGAGGAAGCAGTCTGCTACTAATAGCAACACATCTGCTTCCACATCTCTGCACGTACAGACATATGCCCAGGACAGTTTACTCCCAAGTAGTTTACTTGAGAGTAAACTCCTGGATTATTTGCATGGGTAGATGTACCCATTTATTCCATATTATATCCTCCTCTGTCTCCTCAGGTGCTTTTAGAGAGGAATGAGTAAAGGTAAGAATATCTAAGGAAGGTTACCTCAACATAAGGGTGCTAGGGCACAGCCTTAGTTTATAATAGTTACTCCTTACCAGCTGCACAAAGCAGGCAGAAAGCCAGGTAGATGGGATTTCTTTCAGCTGCTTTGGCATTCTTTCTCCCTCCCAAGGTTTGGGCTTTGAGTATATAACTGATAGCTCTGGATACATGTGCACTGAGCCCAGGGTCCAGAGTATGAGATAGAGCAGACATGAGAAAGAAGGAAAAAGGGAAAGATGGATGGATAAATGGTATGGAGATAGACAATGACTCCAAGCTGGAAAGAGAAGTAGTGAATGGGTTAAAATGATGGCCAGAGACATAAAGCATGAAGAGACATACAACTTTAGGTTACCAAATTTTATCTAATTTTTTGCTCTTGTATTTCACAGCCTTTCTTTGGCAGACAGCCTATAGCTAGCAGATGTCCTGTATCAGGCTATATCTCTGGCAGGCAGCCTGTATAGGTTTGGTGATGAAAGAAGGGCTGGTTATTTTGAGCATTTTTATTAACACTGCTGACTGCTCTAAATTCTGTAGATAAATAATTGTCCCTATAGAAAAGAGAAAGTAATAGGGATGGAACTACTGAAAAAAAATTAACAGGGTTTCTGTAGAAGTCACCGAAAACCCTTTAGAATTTAATAGACAACTAGAACCAGGAATTTTGAATCATCTTTGGATGTTCTGGAGCAAAGATGTGATTCTTTATACATCCTGAAAAAGCACAAGCTGAGTTAAACTGGATAAAAGGTGCACATTGTTACCAGCCAGGGCTTTTACTTGGTGACACAGACTGTCAAGCTACGTAATGAATTCACACTCGCATCTGGCCATCTTTCTAAAGGCTGTGCTGTGCTCTAGGTTACTCCCAACGTGTTGGTCTCACTGCAGGTTTGACTGGATGAGGTTCTCTGGCCTCTGTTCTGCAGGATTCAGCCTAGGTTATTCTCCTAGTTTGGGAATCTAGTCATATATACACAGCAGTTGGGAAGTGTGACTGTGGCACCATGTTGGCATATCTCTATGTAGCTCAGGAACCAATGGCACTGAAGCCACAGAAGCACAGATGTCAGCATGACACTTATGGGCTCACCTGGGACCCTGGGTATTTGTTTGGGTGGCTAGTACATGCGAAAGTCTGTGCTGCCACTCCATAAAGCTTTTCCAGCTGAAAAAGAGGGCTGAGAAAACAATTTCAGTTTCACCTGAATGCACACAAAGCCATAAATACACAAGGGCCTGTTGGCTCTGATTTTGTTTGGAAAACTGTCTCTTGCAAAAATGTTCTGAGGTTGCCAACTTTGCCCAGGTATAAGCATATGCATCTGTGGGCAGCATGTCCCCTGTAGCAGAGGAACCTGCCAATAATTCTTCTCCTCCACCTTTTCCCATTCCCCATTCAGTTTTTATAGTGCTTAGGGACACTCTAGCTCTTAACACAAGTATGACCTTGGGTCTGAGCAAAGGGGAGAGCAGTCAGTAAGGGAGGGGCAAAGACAGGCACAGGAAAAACTATGGAGAGAAGGGACATCAGAGCAGAGAGACGAGAATGGACTGCTTGCTTTGGCAGCAGTGCTCTGCTGACTTGCATTACCCATGGCCTACCCCCTTGCTGGCTGCTGATTAGCCTTTCAGAGCTTTTGCCTCTTGTGGTTGCTCTACCCACATGCTGGGTAGCAGGCTGGAGACTTCCTGCTACCTTCGTTATCAGCTTCCTAGTCAATTAAACAAAAAGGCCTAATCCTGCAAACCCTTCCTCTCACAACCAGTTCCAGTGATTTCAAGGAAAGTTAAGATGACTGGCATGAGACAGGGTATGGCCCAGTGTTCATAATTTAGCCTAGGGGTTTAAACCTACAGCTTGGGGGTCAGATGCATCTCACAGAACTATTTGATCTAGCCCACAGATGTGGGGCATCGGTTGTGTTTTGTGGCGGAGAAGCCCTGGCAGCAGTTGCCTTTTCATGCTGCCGTGGAGGGAGGCGCCAGCTGCAGGAGCTTTCCCTGTGCCACCTTTGGGAAAGTGAGGCGCAGTGGTGGCTGAGTCCTAACATCTGCTTGCCCACCTGCTTCTGATCTGAACTAGGTCACTCCAGCCCGCAGCCTAAAAAAATTGCTGACTGCTGATTTAGTCTACATCAGAAACAGCCTGGCTTCAATACAGTTTTGACCAGGCAAACCTCTATGGAAAAATCCTATGGAATTGATTAGTGAAAGATAGTGAAAGGTAAGTCTCTAAAATGATCCTTTGGAAGTTAATAGATAATGATATTTCAACTATACAATTTTATCGGGCTCTGTAACACATCTATTAAAAAGATATGCACTGTCTATTCAACACAATGGCTTTGTAGTATAATTTCCTTTTTAATTTCTATATGGCCCCTGGGTTTCGTTCTTATTTTATTATAAGAGATTTTTCCCATAAGGATCTTATGTTTGTAACTTGCTTAAAAATAATAATAAAAACCTCTTCTGATTTCTGTGAAAGAAATGGGAAATTTATTGACATTTGATTATTCCTCATTAAAATTCATGTGACATGCCAGGACATTTTTTACATTAAGACTCTCCCCAAATTTGGCATCATTTGTGGCACCAGTTTAGGGCAAGCATTACTGATAGAATAATCATACTTGCTTTTCTCGTGTCTGGAAGCTCTTGTGCTCTGTTTCATTGCTGCAGTGCAGTCAGATAAAGAGCTAGAACAGTTTGCCTACAGTAAGCCAACCTTTTCAGTGAATCTTATGTGCCTGTGAAAATGCTTTCTTCCCTTTGACTTATAAATTAATGGATCCACCTCAGCTAGTTTTACGTGAATGAGAACAGGAAGTGCCTGGCATCTTTCAACGATATCAATAGCCAAATTGTACATGACTTCCCATGTATTATGTGCAGACGTCTAACACTGAGGTCAAAGAACATGTGTGTTTCAGTGCTATTTTGTTATCTAAACTGATCTAGACTGTTTTCCAGTGTGATGTTAAAGTGCTAAAGGAATAGTATACAGTTCTCCTACGCTCAAAAATATCTGAAGGGTTATTTAATCAAAATCACTGCATTTCTTTTTTCTTTTTTTTTTTTACAAAAGATATATTGTCTAATTAAGGGTGATTTATTATACAATTATAGCATGGTTTTCTGTTTGCAAATTGTGAAATTTTCATTCTGAAGAAGAATGCATTGCATTTGAAAGCATGACTAGAGTCTATTCCAAATATGCGGTTAGTCTAGTAAAAAAACATGACCCACAAAAATCCTTGCCTTTCAAAGATTTTCATTAACATTTGTCTTATTTGAAAGTGGTAAACACTTTGGGCAAGAAAATGACATCTATCAAACATCTGCTTTTTATAGTTAACAAATACCTTATTTCATTGTGTATAGGTTGACATGGTATATAGATAGAGCTCTGGCTTTCAAATTTGAAAGGTAAGGATTTTCATAGGCATGGTGTATAAGTCGGAACTGGGCTTGGCGCGGTCACAGGGGATGGGGCCACACCAGCTAAGCGCTGAACCTGTCCTTATCCTCATCCACATCCCCTTCAAGCAGTGCATCCCCAGCTGAGTGCCAAGCCCAACCCTGTACCCATCCCCTGCAAGCAGTGCTGAGCCCGGCGCCACTTGCAGAGGATGGGGATGGGGATGGAGCTTGGCTTGGTACTCAGCTGGTGAAGCCCCATCCCCTGTGAGCAGCATTGCCTGGATTGTATCAGCGCTGCTCACAGGGGATGAGGCCATGCCGGCTGAGCACCAAGCCCGGCCCCAGCGTAGTCCCCATCTCCGTCCCCTGCAAGTGGTGCTGTGCTCGCAGGGAATGGGGCTGTACCATCTGAGTGCTGAGCCTGGCCCTGTCTGTTGCAAGTGACACTGGCAAACGCTGAGCCTGGTGCCACTCCCAGGGGATGGGGATAGGGCTGGGCTTGGCACTCAGCAGGCTCTGCCTCCTCCCCTGCAAGTGACACCAGGCTTGGCACTTGGCTGGGGTGGCCCCATTCTCTGTGAGTGCCACTGGTGCAGGCCAGGCAGTCCCACTTGCAGGGGGTAGGGTTGCACCAGCCAAGCACTGAGCCTAGCCCAGCCCTGTGTCCGATTTTTTAGTGTGGCACAGTATATAAGTCAAGTTTTATTTTTTAAGACCCAAAAATTGGGCTTCAAAATTCGACTTATACACTGAAATATGGTACCATTAAGCTAGTAAAAATTCAGCGTCTGCTTTTGTAACTGAACAATTGGTTTTGTATATCACATAGTATGCTTTCTCTTCCCAAACTTTCCTTAAATACTTGCACCCTTAATGAATCTGTTCAATTTTACTACTTGGTTAAATAAGCCTGGACAAGATCTGTTTTCTGCCAGCACTGGTACAAACAAAATTTTGTTAAAATTTTGTTATCCATGAAAAGTGAGCAGCTAAGGGCACAGTGTGAATACAGCAATACTGAACCCAGATTCAGAACTGGCATGCATATTGCTGAATTTTGTTTCAACTTCTGTTTCACCATTTTGAGGGGACAGTGTTTCGTTTCATCATTTCACTTCATTTTAAAACAGTGTTCCATTTCATTTTGTTGAAACTGTTTCGCTGATGACGCTTTCCAACGTTTCGCCCATAGGCTATAATGGGGAATAATGAAAATGCCGATAACTGTAATTTCTTGTCAGATTTTGATGAAAATTGCAGAGCTGGTAGCTCCTTCTGAGGAGCATGAATGTTACCAAGTTTCAAGGAGATAGGTACAGGCGTTTCTGAGAAACTGCATCTCAAGGTGCTGACAAGCAAAACTTGTGTCACTTGCCAGCAGTAGCAGCCTCCTGTCATACTGTGTGCAGACCTGGGAGCCCACATCCCTGGGAGCACTGTGGGGTTGTGCCAGACTCCTCCTGAGAGTGCAGGCCCTTGGGATGACAGGAGGCTGCAGCCTGGTTACAGGAGGTGGGGGAGAGCCAGGGCTGTTCTCCAAGCAGCTCTGCCAGCCCCATGGAGCTCAGCCTGGCGGTGGGAGGTGGAGCACCCTGGCTGTCCCCCTCCTCCCATTGCTGGGCTGAGCTTCTTGGGGCTGGTGGAGCGGGTCAGAGTGCAGCCTAGTGGTGGGAAGTGGAGGAGAACCATGGCTGCGCTCCGAGCAGCCCCATGGAGCTCAGCCCAGCAGTGGGAGGCAGTGGAGAGCCACTGGTCAGGGCTGTGCTTGGAGCCAGGGCTGAGCTTGGAGTGGCTCCACCGCTGGCTCTCCCCACCTCCCACCACCGGGCTGCTTCGAAACTCAAAATGTTTTAAACTTTCAAAACGTTTTGAGGGCCCTCATTTCATTCTGAAGCTGTCTTGAATCCTTCTGTTTTGCTTCAATTTCACTGTTTCAAAATCAAAATGTGTTAAAACAGCTTTGAAACAAAACACTCCTTGAAATTTAGCACAGACCTAATGAATATATTGTTCATGAAAGCCACCAGCCTCACAGAACTACTCAACTGAAGTCCTTTGCTTATTAACCACCAGAGGAGCAGACAGCAGAGGCAGCAGCAGTGCATGCTTCCACTAGAATATGTCTGTACAGCAGAATACAGCACTATGCAGAGAAACTTAGGGACACTCTACAACTGCTAGAAGCAATACAGCCTTGATAGTATGGCACTGCACCCAGCCTGATTAGCTCTGCTGAGAAGTGGGGCTAATCTTACCTCGGTGTTGTGTTGTACTGCTGCTGCTATTCTGTTCACAGGTCCAGAATGAGCATATGCAGTGCAGAGCTAGCCTGGGTATCTTAATGGAAAAACCTTGTACTGTGGAGAAGGTGGTACATGAGCTCACTGCAGTCATCCCTGCAGCATACTGCGTTGTGGCATGTGGACTTCCGCTCAGCACCCCCGTCAGAACACTTCAGCCATGGCTGAAAGGAGCATCAGTAAGGGACAGGTAATTCATTTCTTCTGCACCTTAAGTGGTTGAATCAAAATGCCCCCAAATCAGCCCTACCTCTTTGTTGGACATATTCTATAGATAAGATAACAGATAGAATCATAGAAAATTAGGGTTGGAAGGGACCTCAGGAGGTCATCTAGTCAAACCCACTGCAGGACCATCCCCAACAATATCTTCCCAGTGGAGGCTTTGTCTAGCCAGGTCTTAAAAACCTCTAAGGATGGAGATTCCACCTCTCTGGGTAACCTGTTCCAGTGATTTACTATGTGCCTTGTGAGAGAGTTTTTTCCTAATATCTAACCTAAACTTCCCTTGCTGCAACTTGAGACTATTACTTCTTGTTCTGTCATCTGCCATTACTGAAAACAGTCTAGCTCCATCCTCTTTGGAACCACTCTTCAGGTAACTGAAGGCTTCTGTTAAATCCCCTCTCAGTTTTCTCTTGTCTGGACTAAATAAGCCCAGTTCCCCCAGTCTCTCCACAGAAGTCATGTTCCCAAGCCGCTAGCCATTTTTTTTGCCTTCTGCTGGACTCTCTCCATTTTGTCCATATCCTTTCTGTAGTGGGGGCCCCAAAACTGGTCATGGTACTCCAGATGTGCGCTCACCAGTGTCAAATAAAGGGGAATAATCACTTCTCTTGATCTGCTGGCAACACTCCTATTAATATAGCCCAGTATGCCATTAGCCTTCTTCTCAACAAGGGCACGCTGCAGGCTCATATTCAGCTCAATGTTCACTGTAACACCCAGGTGCTTTTCTGAAGAGCTGTTGCTTAGCCAGTCAGTCCCCCGTTTGTACCAGTGTATGGGATTGTTCCATCTTTTGGTCCAATCCTCCAATTTGTTAAGGTCTCTGAATCCCAGTCCTACCCTCCAGCATCTCTACTAATCCCCACAGCTTGGTGGCATCTGCAAATTTGCTGAGAGTGCATTCCATCCCACCTTCCAGATCACTGATGGTTATAGAGTAACTAACCAATTGTCCATCAGGAATGATGGGGGTGGGGGATGGAGCTCTGCCACCCACCACCCTGCACCGCCACTGCCTCTAAAGCTCTGTCCGCTCCATCCCCACAATCATGGCAGCACTTCTCCGTGCCACCACTGCCTCCTATCTGGAATGCTCTTGGAGCACTCTGATTGGTTGTTTCAGTCGGCATTGTGATTGGCTATGGAGACAACCAATCAGAGTGCAAATAAAATGTTATGGACAGGCAGACAGATAGACTAAGGCTTTTATTATATTAGAAAGGCTATAGAGCAAACTGCGTCTTTGTTCGGTTTCTAGCCCCTAAGGGAAAGTGTGTGTGTATATATATATATATATATATATAGCACTTCCTCAGAATTCTTAAGAGGTAGCCTGACCCACACTCATCAAAGATGGAAACAAGGTGGTAATGTTTTTCTGGGAGTGACCCCTGCTTCATACCCATTCTTCTACTCCCTGTGTGCACTGAAGTCACCTAGATGTACACTGTTAATGCCCTGTGAGTTCTCAAATCAGATCTTGATCAGTCCTTCCCTTTGGGACCTATAAGCAAGGACCTTCTTCAAACAAATTATATTAATTAGCAAAGGGGAAAAAGCATTGCTGGAAAAGTATTCCATGACAGCAGTGAATCTAAATGCATACCCGTATCAGACAGCCTAACTGGCCCACGTTAGTGACCTGGGAAAGCCAACTTCTTCAGATACCCTCAGTGAGTTTCTGGAACTGCTTTCAGTCTGGTTCCCACTGCATGCTTCGAAGGAGAGTCCTTTTAAGCCTTGCCAAGGGCCTTTGTTAGTCAGTCAGTGTGAATATTTCCATCTACAGACCAAGTCAGTCTCTGCTGCTTGTAGGTGTTATAAGGGTTAAGGCCCTTCCTGACTGACCCTCAGCCTAGTGGTGGCAGCAGGGTGTGACCTAAAATATGTCACCTGGGTCTCCTGATTGCTGTTTGTTCTCATCTGCCACAATTTTGATGTTATTATACTGGAAGCCAGTTCCTCCATAGGTGACCTTCCTGGCCCAACATCCTAGCTTCTTTGTGGGGCTCCAAATCTCTCCTTTACCCCACCCTGGTAGAGAATCCAAGTGTCTCTTCAGAGGCTGAGGAAGGTGGCCTTCAGGACACCCTACATGCCACTGACATTCTCCCTTTGTTGTTGACTGGAATTCACCAGGTTTTCATTGAGGCTCTGGATCCTTGAGTCCTTCAGCATTGATCTTCCATTGGCATTGATTCTGCTGCAGCTGTTGTTTGAGAGCCAGTTTGAATGACATAACCAAGCGAATGAGTCAGTGATCAGTCCAGCAATCATCTGTTCCCAACATGGTTCAGCTAATGCAGACATCTTTGTGATCCCAGACACAAATAAAATAGTCAATGAGGTGCCATTGCTCAGATTATGGGTATTGCCATGATGTCTTGCAGCTGTTTTTCTGGAAGAACAGGGTGTTGGTGATGATGAGCCTATGTTCTGATCATTTGGTGAAGAAGAGGATGTCATTAGAGTTGACCTTTCCTACCTCTTCCTTGTTGACGGTTCTGTTCCAGAGGTTAAAATCCCTTCTGACTCTGGCATTGAAATTGCAGAGTAAAATAAATCTGTCTCCCACTCAAAACATCAGATAGGACTTGGTCAAGGTTGGCATAGAATTCCTCCTTGGTTTCATCTGCAGTATCAAGAATCATGTAATACATACTGATAACAGTGGGATATTGGCTCCCCACCAGTTTAAGATGGACAGTCATGATCAGGGATCCAGGTTTTCTGTTGCCCATGAAAAAACAGAATAGACAGCAGATTTTACCTTTTGCCAGAGGAAAACTCAGATTTCTTGTTTACTGAAGAAACCCATGGATTTTCCAGTTTTGCAATGAGCTGCCTGCAGGCTGGCAGAGTTCCAGCCTGCAGGAAGCTGGAAGGGAGCAGGGTGGTGACACAGGGGGCACCACATGCATCTACCTGCACATGGCCCCAGGTAGCCTCAGAGCAGCTTCCACAGGTGATCAGGAGGAAGAAGGGAATTGAGGCCCCCATGGGGAGGGAGAGAGTTGGGCATGCCTGGGGCTGGGGCTACTGCCCAGCTGGGGAGGGGGTGGGGGCTTGGGGCTGCAACACACAGCTATAGAGCCCCAGTGGGATGGGACCTGGGCAGCTTGTCGGGGTGGGGGGTGATTGACTCCCCACCCTGGCATGCACTCCCAAGGGGGCAGGAGAGACCTGTGCCCCCCAGATCTGTGCATAGGGCAGGCACAGGCTGTGGGTGTGGGCTCCTGCCCTGTTGTCCTTTCCCGGGGCCTCCACTCCAGAGGGTAGGGAATGATTGCACACAGACCTGGACAGGTTGGATATGTGGGCAGCACACAATAGGATGCAGTACGACAAGGACAAATGCAGAATGCTGCAGCTAGGGCATAAAAATATCCAGCACACCTACTGGCTGGGGAATGACGCTCTCAGCAGCACAAACGCAGAAAGGGATCTTGGAGTCATAGTGGATTCCAAGATGAACATGAATCGTCAGTGTGACAAAATCCATGAAAAAATGTTTGTGGGGCTGGCACTGGGAGATTCTTGTCTCCCAGCCTCAGTTCTGTGGTTGTGCAGCTGGCGCTGGGAAATAAAGATCTCCCAGCCCCAGCCCCATGATTGTGGAGCAGAGCAACATTGTCCCTGCCCAGGTTCTGGTAATGGAGCCCACTCTAGCAGCAGGCAGCTCTCAGCAGCAGGGATTAATCTCCCATCCCATGCTGCCTGGCTGACCAGGATCACTTTTCCTCCTGGTCAGGTGTCTACACGTGCACTACTGCGGAGTAAGTAACCTTGAGTAAATTTGCTACTTTTAATTGCAGATAAGAAATTTACTAGTAAATTAGAGCCAATTACTGAGCAGTAAGCATCTACACGTGTAGATGTGGATGCTTACTGCACAATAATTAGCTCTATTGCACAGTAAAGCATCTTGCGTAAAGAAGCTTCGTGTGTGCTTTCTGTGAATTATCTGGTTTGGGTTACTGTTGGACAAAAGTTGCTATGTATAGTGCTGGTCTGACTTACCAGAGCAGTTCCTGTGTCCCTAGTTTCTCATTGGCCAAGTCTACATAGGAAACATATTGTGCTTCAGAGTAACATCCTCAAATGTGTTGCTCTGTTTCCTAAGGAAAAGCAGTGTAGCCATGCCCATATTGCATTTGGGTGGGCTGACTAATACTGCTGAACAGCAGTGACAATTAGCCTGCATGTTAGTTATCCCACCCATTTCACTGTACAACTGCAGCAGCAGTGCTTCCTGTTTAGGAAGCAGCCCACCCAGAAAAGTGTCACCTATTTAAAGACACTGCTCTAAAACCCAGTGGGTGCATCTACGTGTGCTATTGATTTGACTAAATAAACTCTGGTGCAGCTCACACTGGAGTTTATTGCCATAAAGCACCATATTTACATGTGTGCCCAGGACTGCAGCACATTGAGCTGGGTCAGAGCAGCCCCAGCTGGCAGGGAACCCTGTGGGTCAGCCTGCCAGCCTAGTGATGCTCCAACCCAGATCAATGCACTGCAGAGAGGCTAGCTGGAGCACCAGAGTGGCACTAAGTGGAGCCAGGTAGCAGGTAACACCTTTATACCCCAGCCAGCCTCGTCAGCATCCACACATGCATTGCAGCAGAGTAAATAACTCCCCCTCAGGGCGGTACTGTGTTGACAAGTACTATCCTACACTGGTATTTATTAGTTTACTGTGGCTTAATAGGGCTGCATGTGTAGACAGTGACACTTTACTGTGGAGCTAATTAGGCAATCTGCAGGAAACATCTTGTGTAGCTGTGCCCAGTGTGTTTACTGTAGGGAAGTGTGCTGAGGCAGGAGCAGTCTGTTCAATAGCATCATAGATTTGCTCTTGCAGGTTCTTCATTAGTGTCATACCTCCCACAGGGGTCATACTCCCTAGTTGGGACCTAGCACCTGCCTTCCCACCTACCTCTGAGCCAAACTAGGTCACATAGTCAATGTGTTTAAATATTGATGTGGTTCAGACAGTTGTGCTCAAGAGTCTTTCACTCCAGCAGCACAGAAGAGCTTTGACATAGGAATGTAGACCAGTAGGAGCTTATTTCCACCTAGCACCAACTTTTACAAATGGCTGTGCCACATGCTGCCAACTAACCCCCATGCCTCTTACAAGATTCAGGATAAATTAGCAGCATCCACAAAAAAGAACAAGCTGCCATTGGTCAACAGATGCTGTAATAAATGAAGAGCTAGGTCTCTTGGAAAGCCTCTGGGAAAAGATCAGAAGGGATAGCAGCAGGGGTGATGTCAAAGTGGATGCTTGCCATAGGCCACCAAACCAGGAGAAAGAGGTGGATAATGTGTTCTTTAAACAACTGGCATATGTTTCTAAATCACAGGACCTGGTTCTCGTCGTTAACTTTGACTCCTGGATCATCTGCTGGGAGGAAAAAACAGCAGTGTGACAACAATCCAGCAAGTTCTTGGTATGTACTGGGGGCAGCTTCTTGGTACAAGTGGTGGAGATGCCCATTGGGGGGAGCTCTTTTCAACTTGCTGCTCATAAAGAGGGAGAAATTAGTTGAGAATGTGAAGGCGGAAGGCAGCTTGGGTGATGGTGATCATGAAATGGTAAGAGTTCAAGATCCTAAGGGAGTAAAGAAAGGAAAGCAGCACTATAAAGACAGTGGTCTGCAGAAAAACAGATTTGAACAAATTCAAGGGACTGGTGGGCAGGGTCATCAAAGAGGCCAAGTCTGAGGGGAAGGGAGTGTAGGATAACTGGCTGTATTTCAAAGAGGCCATTTTAAGGGCACAGGAGCAAACTATCTCAATGAGAGGGAAGAATAAGAAGTATAACAGGAGACCAGTCTAATTAAACAGTGATCCCTCCAATGAGATGAACTTGGAAAGGAATCCTATAACAAGTGGTATCAGTCATATTACTAGGAAAGAATAAAAATGCATTGCATGAGCATGCAGGGAGTAAAGGAAGGCAGCCAAGATGTAATTTGAGATACAACCAGCAATGAATATAAAAGGAGTTATAATCCTGCTGATGTTCTCCGTGTTCTATATAACCTCATGTGCTGCTTATCTGCATATCTCAATTGGTATACTAGTGTTGGAGTGACATTATAGCCAGGATGATCCAGGAAATAAGTGAGAGGCAAGGATTTTTTTTTTTTTTTTTTTTTTTTGAGGAAGATCTTTTATTGGACCAACTGCATGGTTTAGATAGACTTAAACAAGTTGTCAAATGCAGTGTTTTCTTCTTTATGTCTGTGGAAAAAGCAGGCATGGCAAGGAATCCATGAATCCTAATGGTCTTGTTAGGGGTGTGTTAATTGTTGTAACAGTGGAGATGAGGCTTTGTATTTATTATTAAGGAAAGGTTGTGTCTCATTTGATGTCTGTTCACCAGAAAGGAGTTTGCTTCTGATGAGGGCTTCGCCAAGGTTAGAAGATTGTTTGAAAATGAGGGGTGGGGTCTAAGAATATTTCTCTCAGGGGTTTTTTTTGACTGTAGGCTGTAATTGTTTGATGATTCTTTTTGTTTATTCAAATGTGGGTGGTAGGTGACCATCATGGGTATGCCTGGTGGTTGGGAGAGGTCCTTTTGTACTTTAGCAGGTTAAGGTGAGATATTTGAGTGGCTCTTTCAAAGGTATGGTCTATTTTTCTGCTGCACTATCCTTGTATAAAGTGTTGAAGTGACGTTGTACCCATGATGGTCCAAGAAATCTGTGAGAGGCAAGGATTTTTGTGGGAAATAGCTTTTGATTAGACCAATTGGAGTTTTGTCCCAACCATATAGTTGGTTTAGTTAAGGACATCATCCATACGAACTCTTGCCTCTTGTTGTAAAAAGGTTGATTTCAGGTTGGCAATGTGGGTGTTGCAGGCATTCTCATCAAATGTGATACAGTGCTATCCAAGGGCCTGACTGTAGATTGCAGATTTTCAGTGTGTTTGGGAGGTGTAAGAGAGTCACTTACCCTGCTTCTTGATTAAGGCCAGTCAGCACTGTGTCCAAGGTTTCTAAACAGCTTATTCTACATGGGATACCCTTGTTCCCACAATAAAAGAAAAAATAGCAAACCAAGAAAGCATTCCAACAGCTAAAAAATAAAGAAACGCATGTAAAAGTGGTGATCTTTCTTCAGACCTCAGAACAAGTGAGACAGGCTCTGCGCTTCTTCCTAGACACACCATCTCCTCTCCTTTCCCCCTTGCTCTCTCTCTGTAGCTCCACCTTCATTTACTGATCAATTACAGCTAACCTCCAGGCTTTCAGCCAGGCAGGACTCTTAACTGGTGACTATCTGTAGCTGGATCTCAGCCCCCTGCAAACTGAGCACCTCCTTACAGGATGATTGCTGGTTTTGTGGGTGTAAATATTGTGGTCTGTTGATTTGTTTATGCTGTGGTTTGTCAGGTGCCATCCCAGATGTGGATCATGGCATGTAGAAAGTTGATATTACTGTAGGAACATTCCAGATATAATTGGATTGAGATGTTAAACTTGTGGTAGAAGCCAATATGTGTGTCCAGGCGTTCGGTCCAGATGACAGAGGTATCATCTATGTAAGAGAGAGCGCAGGTTTGGTGCAGTTTTCTAATAATGCCTCCTTCAGGTGGCCCATGAGGAGGTCAGCATATTTGGGTACCATCTTCATGCCCACAGTTGTGCCCGTGATTTGGAGGACGTGCCAGTTGTTGAAAGTGATATTGGGGATGATTTGTGCAACATGGTGTCACAAATCTGAATATAATCCATGTTCTTATAAATGTAGCAGCACTAAAAATGGACCCACCTGAAGGGATAGAAAGGGCTGCCCCATGGGCGACTGGTGCTGCCTTAGTCAGGGGGACATGTGCCCCACCTGCAACCAGTCCTGCCAATGCGGGGGGCGGGGGAGTCCTCCCGTGGCCAATCTCATCAACTGTGGGGGGAGGTCTGCCCCCCCGCCGGAGATCTCACAACAACCAATTGCTGGGGCAGATTGCTGCGCTCACTGCAGCCACTTCCAGGAGTGGCTGTGGCCACTTCTGGGAGCAAGTGCTGGCCGATCGCTACAGCTGCTCCCAGAAGCAGCCACAGCCACTCCCAAAAGCACTTGCAGTGAGCTTAGCAATTGGCCAGTGCTTTCAGTGGAGGCACCAGTGCTCCTACCTGCCCTCCCTTCTCATTGCCTAAGCAGTGAGTGCGGCCATCAGAGGGTGCACCAATGCTCTCGAGGGGGTGGTGGGAAATGTGCATCCCCATGCACCTTCCCTACACATCACCACTTGGCTGCCCTGCAGAGAGACAGTATTCAGAGACGGAGAGTTTGTCCCATTAGGGTTACTGTTTGGCCTGAGGGCAAGTGAAGCTGCTCTGGAGGCAGCACTCATTGAAGTGGGAGGAGTGATGTAACCCCAGCAAGGTTTGAATAGAGGAACATTAGCAAAAGCCTGGGAAGAGTCCTAGCCTACAACTGGCTGAGACGAAGGAGCAGCTTTTCCTGGGGAGGAGAACAAAAGGGGTGGGAAAAGGACAGAGGGACAGACTGGAGGCCAGGAAAAGGACCTCACCACAGCTGTCCCTCAGTGAGCCCCTGTCAGAGCCTTGAAGAGGTGGCAGCTAGAGACTGCACCCAAGAGTGAGGCATTGTGTCCCTTCTTCCCTTCCCTCTTGGAGCCCAAGCACCAGAGTGGACCTGCCTGTCAGGACACTCCAAGCCTAGGAAGACCCTGCTACAATCCCCTGTGTGGCATGGATGAGCACACGAGGGGAGGGGGAGACTGTCCTGGTTCGCTGCATGAGTGAGAAGATACGTGGGGGAGGGACAGGCCTTGGGTGCCAGAAGGAGCACTGGGCTAGACAGGCAGGGACTGCTCCAGCCACCAGAAGCCCCAGGATAGGCAGGGCCCAGGGAGGGGCTTCATTTTCTAGGTACTGTGAAGTTGTGCTGGGGAACTGCTGCAACCTGCAGCCCAGACAACGTTCCCTGCTGTACCAGAGCATGGGGCTCTGGGTATAATTAGCTCCCCTGCAGGAATTATAGGGGAGGAGCCACCACCTGCCACACAGACCCCCGAAGTTTGTGAAACGGACACCTGCAGCAGGAACCACCTGCAGCTCCTATGCCAGGGGCACAGAAGCAGTCCTGCTCCCTGCGACACCAAGTGAGGGCAGTGTACACAGGGTCCTCCTAGTTATCCTGGAGCATGCAAGATATAGACAGCTTATTAGCTGGCATAGCAATTTATTTATATGTTGGTTCCTTATTTATCGTGGGTAACTTTTATACCTTCCCCTGGTGTATTAACCTTAAGCCACCATTGTCATCTTATGTTTTTGTAACGTTATTGGTTTTATTGTATTAGAGAGATATTATCTTGTAAATAATTAAATTCTGTAAATAATTTTATAAATGTCTGCAAGATTGTTTTGATTGTCAGGGGAGGCTCTCCACTTGGGGGCCCTGCAGCAGCTACCCAGAAAGCTGAGTAGGGCTACTGGGTACCCCAGGGTCCCACTGTTCAGGTGAGGGTATGGGTAGTGTCATGCTCAGGGTTATATAAATATTTCAAGGAGGCAGCTGTGCCTTCTTAGTGTGGGATGTTAGTGTACAGACTGGTAATGTCAGGGTTTACAAGGGCATCAGGCCTGAAGTCTGGAGCGACAACTGGTGGGGTTACAGGGATGAACCACAGTTAGAAGCCGTGGGTTGGGATCTGGAACAAGGAGTTGGAAATGAAGCTGGACGACTAACCAGAATTAGGTCAGGTAGCAAGATGAAGTCAAGTCAAAGTCTAAACATCAAGCCAAAGGATTAACCAGTAATCAGAGAGGCAGGGAAGGGCCAAAGCCTTACAGATTACACCTATGATTTCAAGGTGGTTCTCAGGGAGGTGGTTGATGTTCTGGATATTACTAAAGAAGTCTGTTGTGTTTTATAGAAAACTTGCTCTCTGAGTGACAAGTGGTTACCTCAGGATGATTGCTAGGAGTATGATTTCTAGGGTAGGAGAATAAGATGATCTCTATAAAATGTTCCTGGGATAGGAGAGTAGAGGATTAATGGAAGCAGTTTTTCGTAAAACTAGTATGGAAAGGATTAGAAAGGATTTTTCAGTTCCAGGGTGAATACTGATATGAGGTTCTCCCCATGTTCTCTGTAACGAATGCTTATAAGTAGTCCTCTGCATATGACAGCTTGCCCAAGGTATTGGCTTTTTCTAGCTAAAAATGTTCCTGGGGGTTTTTTTCACTGTCATAATGTACCGTGACAAATGACGTAACATGCATATTATGTGGTGCGTTTAAGTCTCATTATGGGTTAATATGCTATTGCTAGTAAAAGATGCTAGGGGGCACTTCATAACAATTTTAGCCTCTTAACTTCCCAGTACTAAATTACAGCAGGGGGCAGTTTAGGAATGTATTTAATGATTTCTTTCTTTTTCTTTTTTTTTTACCTTCCTGCAGCTGGAAACAGGCTCCTCCACCAATGGGGCTGGGGGGGAAAGGGTTGGGGCCAGGCGGACTGGGTGTGCAGTGCAGCACAGTGCCGTTTGAGGGGGTGGGGAGTAGATGAGCTGGGAGCAGGTCAGGAATGCGGGCATTGGCAGGGCTGTGGGGGCAGGGACTATGGGTCAGGAAAGCAGAGTACTGACAGTGCTGGGAAGGAGGGGGCTGTGGGTCAGAAGTGAAGGACACCAGCTGGGCTAGGGGAGATGGGAGCTGCAGGTAGGAAGGTGAAGGGCACCAAAAGGACTGGGTGCTGCAGGATAACTAGGAATGAGAGGCACTGGCAGGGCGGTTGAGGTAGGGGGCTTCAGGTTGGGTGTGAGGGGTTCTGGTTGAGTAGGGGTCTGCAGGTTGGGAGTGGGGGGCACCAGCAGAACTACTGGGGGGCTGTGGGTTGGGAATGAGGGGCACAGGTAGGGTTTGGGGGGGCAGGGGGTGACGCACCTGCCACCAGCCCCCCCACGCACTCGTGCCACAACCCCCAGGCCACTACAGGGAGAAGAGTCGCATGCTGCCAGGGGTGCTTGGGTGCCGTGCTGCACCAGCTCTGTTATATGTGGCCATTACACCCCAGAGATAGGGCCACCCCAGAAGAAATGAGGAAGTGAGGGGCACTGGCAGGGCTGGGGGCAGTGGCTTGGCTGTGAAGCACGATCATGTTTTTTGCGTGATTGTTGTATATTGTGCCTCCTTTGGGACTGGAGAGGACCATTTCCTATCCCTTCTCAGACCATTATCTTAAGATTCCCTAACAGAACCTGTAAAACCAGTTGAGTGACTCTGGAGTGGTGACCCCCTGTGAATTGCTCGGCCTGTATTAACAATTTTCCAATAAGGCTGCTTTTTGATGGGGGCCCTGGATGAGGTCAGAAAAGTTATTTGAGGTTGGGATCACCTGGTCTGGGTCACTTCTTCTTCCTGGGGCTGCTGAAGCCCGAACACTGATTTGGGAACCAGAGGGGCCTGCTTCCTATTGTGGGGGTGGGGGGAAGCACCCCCTGCTCTTCACTGATGAAGCAAACTGAAGATGTGTGAAGGGAAAGCCTCAGGCACGGATGTCCCTTGGAGGGCTGAATCGGGGCAACTGTCCCAGGCCCCGCACTTTGGGAGGCCCTGTGCAGCCAGGTGGAGCATCCACGGCCCCGCGCGCTGCAGTGTTAAAGGGGTCTCATGGAATCCACCAAGCAGATGTGAGGATCAGCACTACAGTTTCACAGAGAGCAATGAGGGGCCCTTTGCAATGCAGACGGACCTTCTCTCTCTAGCAGCTCCCTGTGGCACAGTGAACCCATGGAGCAGCTCATGGACTCTCCCCAGAGCTAGTGCCACACCAGCAGGAGCACTGGAAGGGCTGGGGAGCAGGGGATGTGGGTTGGGGGTGAGAGGCACCCCAAAGCATGACAAATCAGTTGCCACACTTTGATTGAGCTTTTTTAATTTAATGCAGAGTCAGACATGGTTTTATCATAGTATGCTGCAGAGTCCGAAGACCCCTGCTCTGCTTTTTGAGGGGAGACATGAAATCTGACAGGGCATTATCCTATCAGCATTTTCACAGTAACTCTATTTGCTTGTCAATTCTGGTTTTCTGCAGCTCAGGTTACAGTTTCTTCATCAGGCTGTGTGTTCAGGGAGATTTCCAAATGTTGCTTTCCAGGAATTTGAACAAACACCAGCCCAGTTAAAAAATAATACCATTTCTTCTCCTAGAAGGTGACTTCTGTGATGTGACTCTTCTGGGGCCAGTGATATTATTGTTTTCTTGTTGCTTACTCCATTAGGAATGGAGGAAGCTCACACTCCTAGATTCAGCAAGCTGTCCAGAGATAATTCCCCATTCCTGCATTACCTTCCAGTATGCCAAAGGCCTGATAATTAATTACCCAGAGCTACCTGACTCCTACCACATGCACCCAACACTACACTTTGTGGTTCTTTCCCACAATTGGCAAAAGCCTGCTTAGCTGTGGCTTGCTCTTGGCAAGCCAGGCATTTTACTTGCTCTGTTCAGCTGTCAGCCACCCCCAACATGTCTGAGGTCCCAGGAACGTTCCTCTTACAAAATTCCCTGCCAGCCCCTGCCTCTGCCCAGGCGTGCGGATGTGGGGGACCCCCTGCTTGCAGTGAGTGGCTGGCTCTCGCCATCCATTGTTCTGGGGCACCCTAAGCCACATGCTAGGGTTTGCTCCCCTAGTTTCAAACTGCTTGCCTCTACTGAAGGTCGAGGAACATTTCACTTGCTCTCGACACCGTACAGTACCCCTACCCCCCACTGCCCCTGGTGGCATGGGGCAGGGAAACCTAGCTGGCAGTGACTGCCCTTCTCACCATCCACTGTTTTGGGGTGGCCAATGTTTCATGAGGCTGCAGTTTGCTGCTTATTCCCAGGTCCTTATTCCTGGTTCCAGGTTCCTTTTTCAAAGCTAATCTATACCCAATAAAGGCTTCCTATTAATGAATTATACATTCTGAAGAGAGAGAATTTCATTAGCTTTGCATATTTACCAAATAATATGTAAATTAATATCTGGCATCAAGTACAGAGCCCTAAATGAAGATCGGATTGGGTTATGAGGAAAATATTTCTTGGGCTACCCCAAACTTCCTGCTGATGCCACCATGGGGCTGTCCCAAAGAACCCTAATTGCAGTCCTGCCCAGCCCAAAGCACAGTTTGGCCCTGCCGGCGTGCCAACTGACAGCCCCCTTGCCCACTGTGCTAAGTATATAGACCTGAATAAGGAACTGGCTTTATATTATAGCTGGAAATGCCCCTTGACCTCCCCTGCCCCCATGACTCTGTGTCACTGGGGAGCTCTCCCAAACATCTCTGACCAGAGTCTTGCCTGGCCTTAAGTGGTTCATAGTTTCTAGGGTTGGAAGGGACCTGAACAGATCATCAATTCTGACCCCCTGCCCTGGGCAGGAACGAGTGCTGGGATCATAATACCCCAGCCATATATTTATCCAATGTCCTCTTGAAGACCCCCAAAGGTAGGGGAGAGCATCATCTCCTTTAGGAGCCCATTCCAGAGCCTAACAGCCCTAACCATAAAGTAATGCCTCCTGATATCAAGCCTGAACCTACTCTCAGTCAATCTGTGGCTGTTATTCCTTGTTAGCCCAAGTGTTGCCCAGGGGAATAGAGCCTCACTGGGCCTGTATGAATAAACAACTATTTGCTTTGGCTTTGGCTTTGGATTTAGCCGATTCGGACTTGGCCAATCCAGTTCAGAGATTCAAATTGCTTTTCTGATTTGATTTGGCCAAATTGATTCAGAAAAGATTCGGAAAAGATTTGGCGATTCAGAGATTCAGCCATAGGATATAATGGGGAATCAATGAAATGTCTATAACGTTGTTGTTTTTTGGATGATTCAGATAAATTTGTAGGGATGATAGCCTCTACTGAGGACATGAAGGCTGTCAAGTTTCAAGGTGATAGGTGGAGGGGTTTCAGAGAAACTGCACCTCAAATTTGTGAAAGCAAAATTCGCGTCACACGTATGTTAAGTCACAGTGGTGAACAGGCCACAAAGCCTACCAAGTTTCAAGAAGATCGGTGCAGGGGTTTATGAGAAACTGCACCTCAAGCTGCTGATAACACACACACATGACATGAATTTTGCTTAAGCTACAGTGGGGTTAAAACTGCAGGGGTGGTAGCTCTTGTTAAGGCCACACCGCCTGCCATGTTTAAAGGAGATAGGTGCAGGGGGTTCTGAGAAACTGCACCTCAAACTGCTGACAAGCAAAACGTAAGACAGGTGACACTGTGTGTGCTGTGTGTGTGTTCAGATGCAATCTTCATGGCACTGGGGCCTTTTCACAACACGGCAGTGTGCCCCCATGAGGTCTGCTCTTCCCCTGCAACCTTGGTCATGTCCACCACTGTGAACAACGGCGGGTAAAAATAACTTAGCTGGCTCAACACTAATAGCACCAGCACCATCAAAGGTAGCCAGATGGAACTGTCACAGCCTTTTTTTTATAAAGGAATTGACAGCAAGAAGTAAAGATGTTGTGTCGGATATATGTTACTTGTGGTGTGTGATGGCTTATCTTGTGTTTTTATGTTTATTATGAAAAAAATGGAATAGTTAGAAAAATATATCTTAGGAAGCTTTCAGGTTGAAAAACCCTTTGTCAGGCTGAGGAAGTCCCTGCAGTTGCTGTGTCTCCTGGTCCTGCATGGAGGGAATAATAAAGAAGCCAGAGGCTGGCCTGGCATGCAATACAGGCAAGAAAGCCAGTCAGTGAAAATGGAAATGGAGGCATCAGGGGGTGAGGGACAGGCTGGGGTGGGGGTGGGAAATGGGGATATAGCAGCTCAGGTAAAAGTGAAGAGGTACCTGGGGAGTCAGATCTCCAGCGGGTTGCAACATGTCAGAATTCCCCTATCTAATCTATATTGAGTCCCTTTCACCCCACTGGCTTAACACACACATGTGACACGAGTTCTGCTTTCAGGATTTGAGGTGCAGTTTCCCAGAAACCCCTGCACCTATCATCTTGAAACTTGACAGACTTCATGCCCTCAGCAGAGACTACCATTCCTGCAAGTTTCATCCAAAGCAGCCCAAAACCAACAAAGTTATAGATATTTCATTGATTCCCCGTTATACTTTCTGGTCGAATCTTTGAATCACCGAATCTTTCCCGAATCGATTCAGAAGCTCCAAATCAATTCAGAAAGCCTAAAGCTTCTAGCTGTCAGAACTAAATGGTTAAAAAGTGCCTCAGCACAGCTGCGTTTCAGCACGATGCGAGTACCCGGTGCAGGGATTTCCCCTGCGGCAGGAAAGAGCCCTTGGTGCAAAATCAGCTCCCACCAAAAGCTTGCAGCTGCACCATTGAATGCATGCTTTCGATTGGCCTGATGTAAATTATGCACACGTGGTGGCTAGTAATTGGCTCACTAGCCGTAGAAAAGGCTTGGGAAGTTTCTGCCCAAGTTGGAGGAGAGCTTTGCATGCCCGTTGGGAGAAATCCTTATGTGCAGCCCGGAGCCACATTGGAGGCCTGAACAACCATCAACGACTCCCCGTCAATGAATTTTTGACGTACCCTGTACCCTACAGCATCGCTGTGCCATAATTTTCTTTCTGTTCTGCAACTCTTCAAAGCGCGCCTACACTGCATACCTCGACGCAAGTCCCTGTATTGTAGCTTTGTAAGTAAAGTTTTCTTTTGCAACCATCACGCGTACTGTGCCTAATTCCACTCCATTGGCGGCCCCATTCCGGCCCATTTCTCAGCCCCCACACTAGCAATTTGATTCAGATTCATAGGCTCAGCCTCCAAATCTCCCAAATCATCTCTGAATCTGAATCACGGTCTGAAGCTTTGCACAGCCATAAGCCTCACCTATTTTCTGCTGGTCCCCACAGTGAGTTTATAGATGACCACCAGATTCCCCCCCTCAGCCTTCTCTCGTGGAAGCTGAATAGGTTCAAGCCCTTTACTCTATCTTCATAGGGCATGGCCTGCTGCCCCCTGACCGTGTGAGTGGCCCCCCCAGACCCTCTCAAGGCTAGCCACATCCCTCTTCAAGTGCAGCCTCCAGAACTGGATGCAGTACTCCAACTGTGGCCTGACCAGCATTGCATAGAGGAAAGTATCACCCCCCTGGCCATGCTTGTGACGCATCTGTAGATGTATGACAAGGTGTGGTTAGCCTTACTGACTTCTTTCTTGCATTGGCAGCTCATGTCCATCCTGGAGTCAACAATGACTCCAAAATCCCCTTCAGCCACTGTGTTGTTGAGAGGGGTGTCCCCCAGTCTATAGGTATGTTGCAGGTTCCTTCTCCCTAGATGCAGTACCTTGCACTCGTCTGCATTGAATTCCATTCTATTCTCATTTGACCACCTCTGTAACCTGTCTAGATCTAATTGGATTCTGTCCCCCCCTCCAGTGTGCCCACTTCTCCCCACACCTTTATGTCATCAGCAAAGTCGCTGTTAAAAATGTCTGTGATAAAGATGTTGAATAGCACAGGCCTGAGGACCGAGCCCTGGGGAACTCCACTGCCCACATCCCTCCAGGCTGAAAATGACCCATCCACCACCACTCTCTGGGTGCGACCACTGAGCCAGTTTGCCACCCATCTTACTGTATAAGCATCAATGCCTCAGTCCTAGTTTTTTTATGAGCATGGGGTGAGAAAGTGTCAAAGGCCTTCTTGAAGTCCAGGTAGACGACATCCACCTCAACACCTGCATCCAAGGACTTTGTGACCTGGTTGTAAAAGGAAACAAGGTTAGTCAGGCACGATCTGCCCACAATGAACCTGTGTTGATTGCCCCTGAGCATTACCTCCCTTGCTGGGCCCCTGCAGATGTGCTCCTTGATAATTTTCTCAAAGGTCTTCCCAAGGATCAAGGTGAGACTAACTGGCCTATAACTAACAGGGTCCTTCTTTCTCCCCTTCTTGTAAATGGTGACCACAATGGCCCTTTTCCAGTCCTCTGGGACCTGATCAGAGCACCACAAGCACTCATATAGTCACACCAGGGGTCCTGCTATGACCTCCGCCAATTCCCTGAGTACCCTCAAGTGAAGAGCATCTGGACCTGCTAATTTAAACATGTCCAACCCCTCCAGAAGTTCCTTAACTAGATCGTCCCTGACCTGAGGCATGGCAGCATGTCCCCTGAGTCTGTCTGTAATCCTAGTGGGGGAGTTGTCCCAGTCCCTGGTCAAAACTATGGAGGCAAAGAACTTGTTGAAGAGATCAGCTTTTTCCTTTGCTGCAATCACCAGATTGCCAAGCCTGTCCTGTAGGGGCCCCACCTTACCTAGTGCCTTCTTCTTACTCCCTATGTATTTGAAAAAGAACTTTTTGTTACCTGCTGCTGGCACCTATGTCCACATCGGAATTTGGAGACCAATAAGCAGTGAGCCTGAAGTTAAACTATGTAAACCTCAACATCTTATTGGTTGGCATTAGGCAGGATGTATGGAAGGTAGAGCCCCAGAATTGAGGACACTGTGTGAGAGCCAAAAGGGGACCGAGAGAGACGGGAATCAAGAACTTCCTCGCATTAATAAGTTTTACCAACAAAGGCCTGGCAGTAGAGATTACTTGGTTACCTTAAGGACCCACACAGTCAGGCAAGCTGTCTCACAAGGGGAGAGGTGTGCCTAGTCGGTCTGAGGAGTCTAAATGCTCCAACAAGCTCCACAGTAAATTAGTCGGCTAGAGTAAAAGTGGGATGGGGCAAGGGGTACTCTGCCCTAGGCTTAGGTCTGTTCCTTTAAGCATGCTTTATCCTCCAGACACTTCTCCACGGGATGCCACCTTGACAGTGTGGAGAAGCTTGTGTGTACCAAAGTCTTTAAGAGGTACATCATCAGGAGTAGTTTTGTAGTGGTGAGTTTTGTACTCTTGTACTCCTGGTAGTGTCATCTACGTCAGGAAGGTCAAAGGTGAGGTACCAGATGAGCAGCAGTCCAACACAACACAAAGACCTAAACAGTGGAGCAGGTAGATCCAGAAGGCATACTTCTTAATGGCTGCGAAGGTAAGCAAAGGCTGCAGTGGAAGAGTAACCCAAGTTGTCTTGGATCTCCTTGCCATTGGACAAAGGTTACTTCTCTACCAAGATCTGTGCAGGTTTCAATGCACAATGGCCTCCTCACATAAAACAAGTCATGCACAGACATCTCCCACTTATGGAACATCTACTACAATAATCAATACCCATACCTTCTATAAAGTTCTGTGGTGATGGATGAGTGGTGACGGGGACAGATAAAATGATCACTGGAAGTCCCTAGTCATGGATCTACATGCAGGTGGCAATTACATGATGGTCCCTTCACCTTTGATATGGGACAAGAGGGTGATTTGGGAGCTGCAATCGCATTTGAGCAGTCCTCCTTAGAATTCCCTCTGTTCACCCCACATGGAAAGGGGACTAGAAAAGGTGCCCCAAACATAGGCTGTCCCATTTTACCTTACACAACTGGATAGCTGCTTCCAGGGGCATCACTCTAATTGTGATTGAAACATAAAATTGTCTTTTGCATCTTGGAATGTACAAGCCCTACTAGACAACCGAAACAGTGACAGATATGAACACAGAACAGCTACTGTCACCTGAGAACTCTCAGGATATAACATCAATATCGCTGCTGTCAGTGAGACAAGATGTGCAGATAAAAGCCAACTGAGGGAGGATGGGGGTGGCTATATGTTCTTCTGGAAAGGGAAACCTGTAAAAAAAAAAATTTTACTCAGAAAAAGTGCAAAGCATGATCTTGTCATTACTAATGCTATCTTCAGACAATGTGACAGATTTAAACCAACATGGCAATAGGCCCAATTGAACCAATGGCACCTCCTAAACCATGTCATTGTAAGAGCCCATGATCTAAAAGATATCCATATCATGTGTCTTATACAAGGAGCTAATGACTGCTGGACTGATCATCATTCAGTGAGATCAATCATATCCATCAGGGTTGCACTGAAACATCATAAGCAACCCAGATCAGTCTAAAGACAGTACAACATCAAATGCCTTCAGAACCCTAGACACAGTGAAGCCCTCCAAACACATTCCAGTAAGAAACTTGCCAGTCTTAGGTTTGAAAATGATAACACTTGGGTTGAGCAAGATTGGCAAGCTTTAAAGGAGACCAGCCATGAGGCTTCCACAGAATCAATTGGCTTCATCACCCCACACCATCAGAACTGGTTTGGCAAAAACAATGCTGAGATCGAAGCCCTTCTCAATTGGAAGAGAAAAGCTTTCTATAATGGGCAAAAGCATCCTACATCCAGTCAGAAGAAGTGAACTTTTTGATGGCTTAAAGCTGAAGCCCAGAGGAAGATTCGAAAAATCAAAAATAAATGGAAAGAGAATGTAAAAGAAATTCAACAATTTTTTGCCATCATGACGTGGCGTTTCTCCTTGTACAATTGAGGCTGTGTATGAACCAAATTCTTGTGTACTCGCCCCTCTTAGATCTGAAGACTGCTATACGCTCTGCAAAGACAATGAATCCATCAAAAACTGCTGGAAAGTGCACTACCAAAAGCTTCTGAACCAAAAATTGACAGTGATTGATGAAACCATCAAATCCATCCTGCAGCATCCAGTAATGAAAGCACTTGCCAGTTCACCAAATTCTGAAGAAGTCCACCAGGCAATAAGACAGATGAAGAGCAATTTGCCCTCACAGCATACCAGCTGAGGTCTTCAAAGCTCATGGGGAACTATGACCAACAAGCTCACACATTGTTTCTCAAAATATGGAGCACTAAGGAAAATCCCACTGACCTAAAGAATGCCATTGTTGTCACCATCTTAAAAAGGGAAATACATATAACTGAGGAGACTATCACGGTTTTGTCCTACTCCCCATCACTGGGAAGATCCTAGCTCAAATTCTGCCGAACTGACTGCTCCCTCTTGCCAAGAAAAACCTTCCCGAGTCTCAACTTGGCTTCAGACCATCAAGCAACACTGTGCACATGATGTTTGCAGCCTGGCAGATCCAGGAAAAATGCCGAGAACAACACTAGGAACTGTATATGGCTTTTGTTCTTTTTATCAAAGCCTTCAATTCAGTTAACCGTGAAGCTCTATAGAAGATCTTATTGAAGTTTGACTGTCCAGAGAAATTTATCACCATTCTAAGACTCTTCATAACCAGATGACTGTCTCCATCCCATACAGTTGCTCCACTACAGAACCCTTTGCTTGACATTACTTCAAATGGCAGGCCTGAATGATTGCACCAATTTTATTTTCTATCTTTCTTGTGGTCAAGATGTTCATCCATGACAATCTGCCACATGGCATTGGCATTGAGTACAGGATGCATGGGAACCTTTTTCAATCTCTCCCACTTCCATGCCACAACCAAAGCTACTTTGTCCTTGATTGTGGAACTTCAGTATTCCAATGATTGTGCTATCATTGCACATACTGAAGAGGACCTACAAATGGCCTTTAACTGCTCCTCTCAAGCATACCAGTGCCTGGGACTGACCTTTAACATCAGAAAAAACAAAGGTTTTTTACCTGCCTGCTCCTGGCCAATTAACTCCTCTGGGAAAGATCCTCATTGATAACCAGGAACTGGAAAACATTGAACACTTTGCATACCTTGGCACGATCTCTCAAAGACCAACATTCACAAGGAGATCCAGTATCATTGTGTGTTCAGTGATCACAGGTTAGACAGACACTTGACTGGGATGGTTTAATCAGGGATGATCTTGCTTTGAGAAGAGGGATGAACTTCTGAGGTTTCTCCAGGCCTGCTTCCTTACAGTCCTATGAATACCACCTGCATAGCAGCTGTGGCTGGCCTGCCCTCCCACCCCAGTAACCCATATCTGTCTTCTCATCTTTGATCTGGACTAAGGATTTTGATGCTGATATTCAGATTTTTGTGCGCATGTGTAGCAGGGATTTTTCGTATCCCAAGATTTTTCACTGTAGGCCCCAGGAGAAGGCAGAGTTTGATTTTACTCTAACTACTAGGAAAAACCAACCTTATGCACTCTCCTCATATTTATATATATGATGATACCATGTTAGGCTTCTTCTGTTGTGTGTGTGTGGCTGGTGAGGGTTGAGGTGTACAATGGACATATGGCATTAATGAGGCAAAACAACAAAGATTAGTTGGGAATGAGATGTCACATGCATGGATTTCACATGATTATTTGTTTGAAACACATTTAGAGCTCACACACTTTAGGAGTGGAATTGAGCTGTGAAAAACCTCCAGATGTTGAAGTTGTTTCTATTGTGCAGTGAAATGGAGCAAAGTATTTTGAAGTGTATTTCTGACAGTTTTTCTTTCCCACTATCTCTCTGCATGTGCTGCATTGGGAACTTAGTACAGGGATCTGGATTCTGCTCTAAAACATTGACAGTTGCACTGATCCAGGGTTATGGCGCCTAAAATGCTTTTTTGGATGTAGTCGCAACTGCTATTGTAATACGTAACTGTGGTTATTTCAGTGACCAGCTAAATGTCTCCAATAACACAGGTTCAATGTTTCTGAGAAACTTTGATAAAACACCTCCATCCATTCCTGGTGCTTCAGAAGTACTTAGAAGAAAGAAAGCATTTTCCTTTTCAATCAGGAAAAAAAATCCTCTTCAATCTCTGGCTAGCTTCCTCTGATAATTGTTTTAAATGTATATTATAAAAACTGTTCATACCCTTCATTACCCTCTTTATTATCAGCAATGTAGAGAGAACACTAAAGCTGCCTAAATGGATCATTAATTTCCCTATAATCTGTTGTATATTTATTTGGGGACTCATAATACATTTTTGGAATTGATCTTGCAGATAACTTCCAAGACAACATTTTATCCACTTCACTATTTTACTCAGAATGTTTTGCCACATTCTTCCTCCAGTTAAGTCCCTTATTATTAGCAGATCTTTCAATAAATTTATGTCCTTTAATGGAGTGCATCCAAAAGGGCTGTAGCTGTTTTCTCTGATATGAGAAATTATAGGTTTTCGGAGGCTATCTAGCATGAGCTCTGCTTACCTTCTCTTCCTGTGCCCTTCCTTACACACACAGAGCAAAGTTGCAGGCGGTCGCTTTCTTCCTTGGTGCTTCCTTTATTAAAAAACCTTTATTTACCATGGTATTACTTCCCTTTTAAGTAATATACCAGACATAGAACCAGACCAGATATCAGGAAAAAATGTCTTCATGATTAAAACAGTGAGGCAGTGGAATAGGCAGCCTAGGGAAGTTGTGGCATCTGCATCACTGGAGGTGTTCAAGAGGTTGAATAAGCATTGGTCAGGAAATATCTAGGAAAAGCTATGCCTATGCTCTCCTTTGGGTATTTCCCATGCTCCTGACCTTTGCTGGTTGTTGTCTGGGGCTGAGAAGGAATACTTTTTCCCCTCCTGTTGCATTGTATATTGGGGGAGGAGGGTACCCTCCTCAGAAGCACTGGGTGTTGACAGCAGCCAAGGCTGGGGATTTTGACTGAGCTGTGCCAACGCTCCTGCTGGAAATAAAACCCAGGGGTTCCTGGCTATTTGCCCCTGCACCAAGGGTCAGACTGATCACTACTTTTGGGGTCAGGAAGGAATTTTGGCTAGATAAATATAGATTGTTGGGGTTTTTGCTTTCCTGCAGCAGGGGGTTTGGTCTCTTCCTTGGATCTCTCAAGTGCATATTAACAACCCTTGCAAGTGCAGGACACTGACCACTATTGTATCCCTGCCTTATGGGTGATAGGTTAAGATAATATGTCTTGTGTCTGTGTGACAGTGTTGATTTGTGTAGTTTTAAGACTAGGTTAGACAAGAATTTCTGTGGGATGGTTTAGAGAGGGATGACCCTGCCTTGGGCAGGATGTTGGACTAAATGGTCTCTGACGGTCCCTTCCAGTCCTACTTCTCTTTGATGCTGTGTATTGAACAGGAGCAGGACAATGCAGAATCAGCTCAGCTGACTTTAAATGACACTGCTTACCCTTGAGAGAGCCATTCTATACTTGGAGCAGGCAGAAATGGGGGGCAGGACAGGACTTCTGGAGCATGAGCTAGACTAGCAGTTCTAATCCTGTAGCATATGGTTGAAACTCAGGTGCTCAGGTGTTATGAGTACAAGAATCTATTATAAATGCAGGGCAGGATTTTAGGATGCCTGTAGATGTACATTACAGCATGTCAAAGCAGCCTTGATTAATCAGGTCTGCTGGAGCATGCTAATTAGTACACTCCAGCAGCCTCCCAGTCTCATGTATTCAGTGTCCTGTGCTTCAAAATGAGCTTTAGTTAAAGTGCTTCTGCTGTTATTTTAAAGCATGGGGCGCTGAATACACAAGTCGCTGAAGGTACTTTCTTCGGGCCGTTCTAATTAAAGTGGCCCCCTACCCCCACAGAACATGTAAAGGTGCCCCTGTTGCCCTTAGTGTGCAACCATGGTGCTTACCCAGCCATATAAGCACTTACACACAGTTTGTGATTTTGTTACCTCTGCAGTGTGGATGCAGATGTGTGCATGCCCAGAGTATGTGCGGTAGGCTATGCACTTAACTGGACATGTTTGCAGCTATGTACTGGTATTAGGTGCCTGAGGGAAAGGGCCCTCCCATGCGTTAGTCCCAGTAACCAGAACAGTTTGAGCACTTACCCAGGAAGCAGAAGAGCTGGGTTACAGACCTCCCCATCACCCAGAGAGGATTTGAACCTGCATCTGTTTGGCTTCTTAGCACAGTGATCTAACTATTACACCATGGGCATTACCCACTGTCCACTTCAGCACTCCTTATGAAACAGAACTACTATGCATTGCATTTACTAGACATTGGATGAAATGGATAGAGACTGGGGAAGTTTCTACCACATTAGGAACAAGGGTCCAGACTAAAACCCAGGATCTGTTTCATTTTAGTGACTCATCCAACTCACTTAACCACACACCTCTGGCTTGCTCTCTTTTCTCTGGCTTCATGTATCTCCACTGTTGCCAACTGTCATGATTTTTGGCATGAGAGTCAAAGTCTCCGCTTTGGGATTGTAAAAAACTTGGCTCTTTCATATGTAAATGCCCACAGTGTCTTGTATATTCAGCATCCCACACTTCAAAATGGCAGCAGAGGCACTTTTACTAGAGCTTGTCAAATGAGCTTTAGTTAAACTGCCAATGCCACCATTTTAAAGTACAGAGACACTGAATAAATGAGATGCAGAAGCTGGTGGAGCATGCTAAATGGCACACTCATCCCACTTAATCGAGTCTACTCTGACACACTGTAATTACAGCACATCAGAGCAGCATCCCCCCCACATCTACAGGCACCCCTAATGGAGAACAGGGTGATCAGGAACAGTCAGCATGGATTCAACAAGAGCAAGTGATGGCTGACCAACTTAATTTTCCTTTATAATAATGCGAGAGGTTCTGGGGATAAGGAGGACCAGTAGATGTGGTATATCTTGACTTTAGCAAGGATTTTGACACCGTCTCCCATGACATTCTTATTACCAAGCTAAGGAAATACAGACTACATGAAAGTACTGCGAGATGGATATATAACTGGTTGGATCATTGTACTCAGCAAGTAGTCCTCAATGGCTCAATGTCTAGTTGGGAGGAGGTAGCAAATGCGGTTCCCCAGGGGTCTGTTCTGGCTCTGGTATTGTTTAATATGTCCATTAGTGATTTGGATGATTCTATCAAGTGCAGACTCAGCAAATTTGCAGATGACACCACATTAGGTGGAACTGTGGACACTCTGGATGGTAGGGCTAGTATTTATAATGACTTAGATAGACTGGAAAAAAATGGTACAGTACTGCAGAGAAGGACCTGGGAGTTATGGTGGACCATAAACTGAATATAAGCCAACTGAGTGCTCTTGTTGTAAAAAGACCCAACAACATGCTGGCTTGTATTAACTGGAGTGTCACTTGCAAATCCAAGAGCAATGATTCTTCTGCTTTATTCAGCACAAGTTATGTCTCACCTGGAGTACTGTGCCCTGTTTCACCCCCACATTTCAAGAATGATGTGGACAGTTTAGAAAAACTCCAGTGCAGAGCAGCAAAAATTAGCAGGAGCCTGGGAAACAAGGTTTATGAACTAGGGTCATGAATGACTGGTGCCTCCCGAGTCTGAGGGGGTCACCAGATGGCTGGGGGGGGAGGGGAGATGGAGGCAGCAGCCAATTGCCGAGCCAGCAGTGAAACTGGAAGCATTCTTCCACTGCAGCTTCTGGTTTCACAGCCGGCACTTCCAGCGGGTGCACGGCCAATCTCGGGGACTGCACAGGTACCTGCTACACATCACCAATGACTAGGGTTATTTAGTCTGGAGAAGAGAAGGCTGAGGGGGGTTCTGATAATAACAGTCGTCAAATACCTGAAAGGTAATTATAGAGATGGGTTTTTCTCTGCGGCTGTAGGGGAGAGGACTAGGAGTAAAGGCTTCAAGCTGCAACAGGAAATTCATGTTGGAGATTATGAGGAACTGTCTGATTGTGAGTGTGGTTAAGGATCAGAACAGGCTACCTAGAGAAGTTGTGGAATCTCAATCCTTGGAAGCTCTCAAGGGCAGGTTAAACAGACACTTGGCTGGGATGCTGTAAGGTAGACAGTTCTGAGCTGACGCCACAAGGTTCCCGACACTGCTTGCTTTCAGGCTCCAACCTCCTCACCCTTGCTTCCAGGCTGTCTGGGTCCTGCCCTCTCATGGTTATCTTTCCTGCCACAACTTGATGTTACAGGTTCATAGGGAGGCTGGCACAGGAGGCAGATATGGAGTTTGGGGTGGGTCCCTGTCCAAACTAAGTCCCTTCCGAGTCTTGGCTCACTTCTACTCTGGCTGGGTCCTGCAGCCCAGGATCCACCACACCAGGATCCTAGGTTCTCAGGCTCCAGCTCCAGCTTAGCCTTCTGCGAGCTCTGGGCCACTCAGCCCCTAGGCATGCCCCCTTTGTGGGCACTGTATTTATCAGTCCTGTGGCCAGATACCCTTTTCTCTGACAAGCCACAATCCTCCCTGTTGCAATGTATTTGGGCTACTGCCCACATGCAACACCTCAGGGCTCCAGGATCCAAGGAGTGTTGTAAACTGAGTGCCTCTGTTGCACTCCAGTGGCCTCCAATCCACCCCTTACAGACACTCTGAACCTCTGGTACAAATGTAAATCGAAGTATGAGCATCCACTCTCAAACAACAAGTCTGTCAAAAACAAGCTCTGTCAGGGTTAATTTTCACCCTAGGGTAACAGAAAAGGTGCAACGTATTTATCTCACATCACTTTCAATGTAGAGTCTCTTCTGTCCTTCTGTGGTACACAGTCCTTGCCCCCAGGGTGTCCTTGTCTCCAGGCTGTTTAGACTGGCTCTGCCCTGGAGCTCTGCAGCTCCTACAGCCAGACTGCTCTTCTGGACCAAGCCCTGGGCTTTTGAGCCTCTCCCTGGGTCACCTGGACCTCTAATTCTGTCCCAGGCCTGCCTAGAGCTATCTTCAGACAATGTGACAGGTACAAAAAAACATGGTAAGATGCCTACTCAAAACAATGGCACCTCCTCAACTATGTTACCATAAAAGCCCGAGATCTAAAAGATGTCCATATCATCCATGTCATGAGAGGAGCTGATGACTGTTGGACTGATTATCATTTAGTGAGTTAATCATGTCCATCAGGGTTGTGCTGAAACACTGAAAGCAACTCAGATCAGTCCAAAGACAGTACAACATCAAATGCTTTTAGAGCCCTAGACACTGCTAGGCTTCCAAACACATCTCAGTAAGAAACTGGCCAATGTTAGGATTGAAAGTGTTAATACTTGTTTTGAGGAAAATTGGCAAGTAGTAAAGGAAACCAGTCACAGGGCTTGCACAGAATCAATTGACATCATCAACCAATGCCATCAGGACTGGTTTGATGAAAACAATACTGAGATCAAATCCCTTCTTGATTGGAAAAGAAAAGCTTTCTCTATTGAGCAAGAGCATCCTACACCAAGTCAGACGCAGGGAACTTTTTGACGGCTTAAAGCTGAAGCCCAAAGGAAAATCTGAGAAATCAAAAACAAATGATCGAAAGAGAACATGAAAGAAATCGACAGTTTGTTGACCATCATGACATGTGGAGCTTCTCCAGTGCAATCAAGGCTGTATATGAACCAAATTCTTGTGGACTCTCCCTCTTAGATCTGAAGGGTCATGCTTTGCACATTTACTGAGTAAAAGGATCCTGTTGGAATTGGCCTTGCCCACTCCTTCCTTCCCAGTGGTGCCCCTCCACACGTTAAAGTCCTGGCCAACTCTCACATTGAAGTTTCCAAAGAGGATGATCTTGTCTTCTTTCAGGATAATAGTCAGGATTTCATCAAGGTCAGAATAAAACTGTTCTTTCTATTCATCCTCAGCAGTGAGTGTTGGGGCATATGCACCGATGACTGTAGCAAATGAATTGTTGGTCAGTTGGAGGCAGAGAGTTGTGAGGCTCTCATTAATGGCAACAGGGAAATCAGTCATTCAGCTGACAATCTATTTCCTAATGATGAAACCAACACCATGTATTCACCTGTCTTTTGCTGATTTCCTTTTCCAGAAGAATCTATAGCTACTCACCTCCCCACTCACCTGGCCTTTGTCTGAACATCTGGTCTTGCTGAGATCAGCAATTTCAATATTATATTGTGAGAGTTCTTGGACAACAATAGCTGTTCTGTATTTGGGTCTGTCACTGTTCAGGTCATCTAGTAGGGTTCATACATTCCAGGATACAAAAGACATTTTTGTGTTCCAATCCCAATTAGAGAGATCCCCCTGGAAACAGCTATCCAGTCATGTAAGGTAAAATGCAACTGTTCGGTTATGATCACTGCTGCCAAATTACCCTCCTGTCCCATATCAAGAGTGAACTGACCATCCTACGATCACCACCTGTGTATGGATCTGTGAATAGGAACTCCCAGAAATCACTTCATTTGTCTCCGTTATCCCGCTTCTATCACCACAGGACTTTGTAGAAGTTCTGGGTATTGGTATTGGTTATTGTAGTAATGTTGCAACAGTGGGAGATGCCTGGGCATGACTTATTTTACATGAGGGGGCTGTTGCACATTGAGAACTGTACAGATCTTGGCAGAGGAGAAACCTGTGTCCAGTGGCAAGGAGATCCAAGACAACTTGAGTTACTCTACCACTGCAGCCTTCATCCACCTTTGCAGCCATTGAGAGGTATGCCTTCTAGATCTGCCTGCTCCTGTTGATGTCTTTGTATTGTGTTGGACTGCTCTTCATCTAATACCTCATCTTTGACCCTACTGGAGTACAAGCCTCCTGACAGTGTAACTCTTAAGGTCATCAATACATGCAAGTCTCTCCACCCCATCTAGGTGGCAGTCCATGGAGAGGGCTGGCAAGGCAGATCCCTTCACCAAAGGAACTAGTCCTCATCTTCTCCCCAGGGCAAGCCAAGAAAACAGAAAGGAACAAACAATAACAGCATTTTATAAAGGAGACATGAGATCTGTTATATTACCATATCTTTATGCCATCTGTATTAATAGCTAACATTTAATCACATGTTAGTGATCACTACTGAAGTGTTATCCTTTACCAATCGCAACATTGTATACTTTCTGTTACATCCAGTTGTTTGTATTATTAAGTGTGAATTAATGTTAGGAGCAGGATGTGCTTAGAAATATCTTTTATTGGTCTTGAGAGAGTTAGGAAAGATGGTGGGCAAGAAAGGTCTGGGCCTAGCAAAGGCATCCTGTACCCAAAAACATATCTGCCTCTTGTCCCAGATTTGTAGTTGGTCCAATAAATGTTCTTGTCAAGCAAATCCATGAGTCATTCCACCTATAGTACTACTACAACTCCCATTCTAATATTTGCATAAGTTTATATTGAAGATGACCTGCATCATCTAGACATCTTTCTCAGTACTGTGTGATCAGGATGGGATGAACTGGTTATTTATTTCATTGCTCCCTGTATCAGCCCTGAGACTGAAACCAGCCATGTGGCTGCCCCTCTGCTCTTCCAGGTTGCTTCTTCATAGCTGACTCTTTGCTGTTGTGATCTTTCATGATGTTTGGGGTCAGCCACACTCCAGGACAAATTGATGTGTGTGTCAGGTGCCATTGACCCTATGTACCTATCCCAAATTATGGTTTTCATGGAGTATTTTGAACCCCTTTTAAAAATTGCAGTCTAATTTCACTGCCTGTCCCATAAGCCCACAATTCCAGGCCCCATCTTTTCTCTTGGGTCCAGCCAAGTCTCTCACCCAGTTCCTGGTCCTTCATGGGAGGCCATGGCCAAATCCACTTGGCATTGTCTTGGCTGTCTTTATGGCAGTGATGGAAGGAAGGACTCCTCCAGTACAGCCAGTTGACATCAGGAGTGCAAAGCCTCCTCAGCTGTAGTGGAGCCCAGGACACTGGGGTCTGAGTTGCCAGGGCCAGTCTGGATGGGTTGACAATTTGCACTGATGCCATCAGTGACAAATGAGGTAGGGAACGGTAATCTTGGGAGAGAAGAAGTGGTGCCAAGACTACTGGGTCCCATCTCCAAATCTGGGAGGGGAGTAGGTTAAAGCAATTAGGATAGAGCATTTGGGGGAGCAAGGACATAAACAAACAGACAAAGGGTGGGGTGAGGGGGTCCCAAAATGCCACAGCCTCCAAGACCACTTCCTTCCCCCGCATATGTACCAGTCCCATCGTCATCACTGTTCTGGAGCATAGCTCATATGATGCTCAAATGGGGCACTGAACCCAATCTGTGCCACCAGTACCACCCCACATGAGTCCTAGTCAGAGGAGGAGATCAGAGCCCTGTTGTACTGTATGCTTCACAGGCCTCAGCCAAGATCAGAGTCCCCATTGTACTCAGCATGGCCAGTCTCTGTCCCAAAGCCCTCACAAAAAAATCGTTTTTCTTACAGCTGCTCAATATCCACAGCCATCAGTCTCCACCACAATTACCACTCACCTTCTCATGTTCATATTCTGTTCTCTCCTAACTATAGAATAGTGGAGCAGAGACCATGGCCCTGCTAAATTCCTCCTCTTTCACTTACAGAAGTTTTTGGGAGTAGGACCAGGATAACAGCCCAAGGCATGAGCAAATGAATATGAGAGAAACATGATTTTCTTGGAGCTCTGACTGCAAGATAAACCAGTGGAGACCAGCCACAGTTTCCTGCTTGGAAACCACTGGGTACTCCCAAACAGGAACAGGAGGAGACTGTGGAAAGCACGGCTGTATAGAACAAGCCTAAGGTCATGAGTGTCTCAGAGTTTTGCTGGGGACAGGATGCTGTCCTAGGCAAGCTCCTTTTGTAGCTAAACCCACCACAGGGTCCAGCCATGCTGTCTGAATTGCCTCTCCACAAGAAAATTCACTCATTGTGCATTTCCAACCTGTGGGAAAGGTGTCGGGCTCTTTCTTCCATGTCAGGGACATGATGAGAGCACACATCATCTCCCATTTCCTGAGCTTACATGGTGGCCAGGTATAAGATAGAGAAGCCTTGGAGTTACCTTAAGTTACATGGGGAGTTGAGCAGGTCCCTGAGCATTTTCATATTTACAGGGAGCAAGAGACATGACAGGAAGGAAGGGTGGCAAGTCCCTTTATAAAGTGAGAACTGAGGCCCAGAGAACTGCAGCAACTCACCCAGGTGGTGACTGGGGACAGCCCAAAATAAAAACTCAGCAGGGCAGGCAGAGCATAAAGACTGGGGTACAATTTGGGACTACTAGCATGTGACATGGTGAATATCCTGAGTTCTGGAACCCAGGAGTCACAAAATGTTACCAAAGTTGAAGCCAGGAGCCCTGAATAGCCCTGAATAGTGGGCCCTGAGCTAGAAGCCTTCACTAAAGTTAAAGAGGGATGGGGCCAGGGAGCTCTGGCCTAGACATGGGCCTTTTCCTTTCAACTTGTTTCAAGCTTGAAACAGTGAAATCAAAACAAAATGAAAGGCTTCAAAACAGCCTCAAAATGAAACGAGAGCAGTCAAAATATACTAAAAGTTTCATAATGTTTCAAGTTTCAAAGCTGAGCTTGCCTGCAGGGAAACAGAAAGTAAGGAGAGGGAGGGGGAAGAGGGGGGGAGGACTGCTCTGATATTGACTGTGTAGCTGGTAAGTGACTGTGATCCTTCCCTGAGGTCCCTTCCAATCCCAGTGCTCTGGGGGAGAGATGGAAAAACAGCTGTGCCTTAATACACACACAGTCACACATGCCATGAGTTTTGCTTGTCAGAAACTTGAGATGCAGCTTCCCAGAAACCCCTGCACCTATCTCCTTGAAATTTGGCAGGCTTCATGCCCCCAGAAGGGGCTACCATCCCTGATGTTTTCATCCAAATCTGCCGAGAAATTGACAAAGTTATAGGCAGTTTCATGCTTCCCCATTATAGCCTATGGGCAAAATGTTGAAACAGCATAGAAACAGCAAAACGGTTTAAATGAAATGAAATGAAACAGCGGTTGCGAATTTAATTGAAACTCAAAATGAAACACTGTGCCACTGAAATGGAACAGTGCCATTCTGCACAGCCCTACTAGGAAGTCTCTACGGGCAGGAACCCTGCAGCGACACCTGTGAGGTGCCTACACAAGGTAAAGCAGCACATGCAGCTGAGTCCAATTGGCTACCCTCCTACCCACCAGCCCCACTTTGACCCAGAGTCAATCTGTCTGGCTGCCTTAGTAGGTTACTGACTGCTGCTCCAACTGACTGGTTAGCTCCTTAACTGAGGGACCATCTCCCAAATATCCACTCAATCTTCTTAGTTAGGGATCATGCTTAAATTATATCTTCTGTCACTACAACCATATCCACCTATCTTTATTTTTGCTGTTGACAGATATGAATATACTGAATCCTCTGCTCACCCTTAAAGTCAGGTTATTTCAAATCTCATCCAAAGCCAGTTGCAGTTTCCATCCATTCACTTTAATCTATTACATCTATGTCAGGGGATAAAATACTTTATATAGAGAAATGCAGGGGAAAAAAATGCATGAATAAATAATTATTGAAGAACAGTCCCATAAAGAAATGTACTTCTGTACAAGATAATGCCTGACCTGTGGTTTGGTGGGTAGACCACTAAGTGAAACTATGGTTTATTGAAATCACAGGAATTTTGCCACTGACTTCAAAAGGTCTAGGATTTCACTATTTCTTTGTTGCTAAGGTCTTTTTGGGGTAGGGAAGGAAGTTCCTATCTATGAATAAAACTGTGATTCATCTAGGAAGATTTTTATCACATGAACTGTCTGCTTTTGCACTCATGAGAGGAGAAAAATATTTAACATCCAGAGGGTTTTTTTACTGCTTTATTAGCCATAAAACATTTAACACGAAGCATTTGGCAGAATTTTTCATGGCCAGTGATTTGGTTTATTGGAAAATTCAGAAGTGCTTAATAGGGGCATTTCTTCCTCCTGAACCTGGAGAATCTTGAAAAGCAATCTTGGAAACCAATGCATAACTAATAGGACTAGATCTTCAGCTCTTTTAAAAGAACACAACCCATTAGAATCAATGGACTTAGATCTATTCACTGTAATTCAGGGGCAAGTGTAGCATAGTTAACAAATGCAGGGCTTATTAGCTATGACATGTTTGTTTGCCTGCACGAGCTTAATGAAATCTGAATACTACGTGGGGGGAAAAAAGCACATGCAGGGAGTCCATAATGAAAGTTCTGTTTTTACTGCATTCAAATTTTGCTGTTTAATAGTTGGGTTTACAGCTGTGGATGGTGCTGAATGGAAATATGAGTGACTCGTTTTTAGAACGATTCCTATATATCTGGATCCAAGGGCATGGACTTCCACTGGAACTGAGCATAATGTGAAGGGCTTCGTGAAAAGCTTTTTACTACAGGTATCAGGTATATTCAGAGCAGACAAAGAGACAGACTCATGCTGTGGTTGGATATCTCACATTCTTATATATGAAAGTTGGTTTGGAAAGAGAATGACAGTGTGCAGCCTATTACTTCAGGATGCACATGCCTGTTTTGAACAAAAGAAAGAAAAAAACACCCAAACTCTCCACCTTAACTGCAGAGATGGTCAAAAATGTATTTTTTCCTAACAGAAACAAAATTTAAGCTGCTACATATCACCTCAACAGAGGAAGACAAGTGTCAGCAGCGCTGCCTTCCAAGCAAGTTCTGTGCTGACCTTGGCAAGTTTTGATAGACCCTCAGGACTGAGTTGCAACTTTGCCACAAGCCTGGAACAAAAAAACAATGTACAGTTGGTCTTCCCCAGGAGGATGGCAGAAACTAAATCAAGATGCAGAGTGTGTTCTGTGCCAGTCCCATACCCTGCACACTTCTCTCTCCATGCCAGCTCTGCTGTACGGACCAACCCTCTCGGGGCACAGAAGCTTGGCCCAGCAGAAACTCGTGGCTGGAAATTGAAGTCAGACAAATTCAAACTAAAAATAGGACTACGTTTGTAACAGTGAAAGCCATTAATCTCTGGAACAAACTGCTGAGGGGAGGAACGGAATTCCCATTTTAATGGCTTCAATTCAGGACTTCCTGTCTTGTTGTAAGATATATTTTGGTTGAATATTGTTCTGAATACAGGGTTAATGGGAAGAAATTCTATGGCCTGCCTTACAGAGCAGGTCAGGCTACAGGGACTAATGGCTCTTCTGTGGTTTGAACTATACTGCCCTGCTCACCAACGTGGGATGAGGAGTGGCAGTGTTGCATTTCCCTGGTTCCCCAGGAAGGAGCACACTCTGATCACAGCATGGCCACTGCTCTCAGGCATTCACAGAAGAATCTGAGAATCTCCAAATCAACACCAGCATGAATGACTGTGTGCCCCAAAACTTTATATCCAAGGGCATACTCTACTAATTGCAACCTAATTCTCTGGCCTGATCCAACTCCCACTGAAATCAGCTGGTGTCTCTGCAGAGTTCCCTAGGGGTGATCGCTTGGGGCCTGTTTACTGTTCTCTACAAAATGATCAGGCCTCTTACTGTGGTACAGAAGTGACCATATGGGGTCAGGAGAACTTTCTCACTCTGCAAACAGCAGAGGGAATAGTCCTCCAGCAGCCCAGGTGCTGCAGATTGTTGGTATGAAGGAGAACCACTCGGTTTAATAACAGTTACATTTTTAGAAACTGGGACAGGTTTATGTGCACTCATGAATGAGGAAAAAGGCAACACTTGCAGCTATGGGCACTGACAGACATTAGGGCCTCATTCTAACTCATCATGCTTCATATAAAGCATCATGAGTTAGAGTGCTCCCCCTGACCCAACAGATTTTTACCTGCTTCCACTCTCAAGAGACCTGTCTGGAGATGAAGGTGGGGGTGTGGGATGCAGGATTGGAGATCCCCTGCCTTGCAGGGGCCTGGCCCAGCCTGGCTCCTCCCAGTATCCCATGTGGGATAGCTGGTGGGGGCTGTGAGGCAGGGGGCTCTGTTTCCTGCCCCTCTCCACTTCCAGCGGCTGCTCCCTTCCTTCCCTCTCCACTGACAGCCTTGCCCCTGAATGAAAAAAATAACTCTCACAGCAACACAATTTCCCTAAAGTACTGCAAAGCACAGCACCTTAATCTGTTACCTGATTAGATAAGGGCTAATTTTCATGCAATTGGCCATTTTAAAAGCACTCTGCAGCCATGCATGCTAGGTCACAGCTGTACAGCACTTTCAGGGGCCAGACCGCACAAGAAAAATGTCACTTCTGTCTATGCCTTAATATAGTAGTCTGAGCAGATCTAAGAGCCTGTCTTGACTTGGGCCAGACTCACATTAGCATCAGTGCAAACAGTCTTTACATAAGGATCTTAGGATTAGACTTGCAGGTCCTTAAGAGCTGGGCCTGGGCTCTTGCACAACACTGAACAGAGTTATATGGGACCCAGATCCTGCCTTCAGCTGCCCATACTCAATCCTACTTAGAAGCATAAGCAGGGCAAATGCAAGTGGGACACTGGGTCATCTTGAGCCATTTGATCTACCATGATGCACATAACTTTGCACATTGTATAAAATTAGTACAACAACCCAAATTATGTGAAAAAGCAATACAAGTGTCCTTCATGGCAGCCAGTGAGCCAACAGAAACTTACACTCACAATCAAACAAACAAGAAGAAGAATTAGGACGTAATCAGCATTTACCCACTAAAAATGTTCCTGGTTTAATTTTCCTTTCTTAGTTTATGACAACTAATTCAATAACATGGATGTGATTTCTCATGTAATGGCTTATTATGCTATAACTAGTAAAATGCGCTGGGGGCATATCAGAACAATTTTACCCTCCTGCCTGTTCAGTACTACTTTGCTGCCAGGTGGCATTTTAGGACAAGGGTTGATATTTTGGTTGGTTTGTTTTCTAGGGTCATGCCGGGTTGCTTTTTCGGGGGGTAATTGTTGGTGGCTTTGCTTGAGAGCCATGGGGTTGTTGGTTTCTTTTTGGGGATGGGAGGGGGAGGGTTGAGTTCAATAAGCAGTTATGTCTGCCTGCCTTGCAAAGCCTCACGCTTTTTTCTGGGCACTTGTTGTTTGTTCCATGGGGCACTGCTGGTTGGGACAGGAAATTTTTTCATGCAAGGTCTGCAAAAGTGAACCTGCCTGCCTACCCATCACAAGTCTGGGGGTCTGTACCTCAGGCCTCCCAAAGGGGCTGCCTCCTTACCCAAGCCTGGACCCAAAGCAGTTTTCCCCCCAACTTCTTCTGCACCCTTGTTGCACTGGGTGCTGGGTATGGGGCACCTTTAGGGCTACACAAGTGTACACAAAGGGTCTGGCTGCCCCCCCACCTCCCTGAGTGTTGGCATCTGGGTATATGTCCATTCTAGGAATATGTCCATTCTGTTTTGACATAAAAAGACCTAGCTTTTTGTTCCCCATTCCCTCTTTCAGAAACGCATGCAAGAATTTGTCCAGATATTATAGCTAGAGGTGAACAAGAAAGGGAGGGTATAAATTAAATAGACAGATGGAACAAAATTCTGAAACAGAATGGAACAGGTTGAGGTACAAAATTCAGCATCAGCACTGCAAAAATACAAGACAGCCTGATGAATGAAAACAGCACCTATGCTCAAATCCCTACAGAAGCCTCTTCTCGTGTGGGCAGGGTTGCTTTAAGTCAGACAGGAAAGAACAGATACCTAATAAGAAGCACAGCTTGAACTATAATCCCCAGACCACCATCAGCTTCATAACATCCAGCTCAAACACTGATAAGAAGGGTGCAGGCATAGCCCTCATGCAAACATGTTCAATTGCTTTTCATTCCTTTACTAAAAGACATTTCTGGAGTTTCTTAGCAATTCACAGCTCCAAAAGGCATTGTCTCACTTGTCTCTATTCCACATGCAGGCTGCAGACAAATCTATCAATCTTCATTTGTTCCTAGTGAAGCTCTTTTTAGTGAAAAAACTTTTACTGACATTTCAATAAATATCCCCAAATGCTGTTCACTTCTGATGCCAATGCATGAATAGCAGGTGAAATGATTTGTGGCTGTATCATGCCTTAGAAAATAGTCACATTTTTTTCCGTTATCCAGTCCATCTAGTGAGATCCAGTGTGACCCTGCATCCACTCTGTCTTTATGCCATCCTCTGGAAGGCTGGTGTAACAGTGTGGTCTGGGCATTTAAGAAAGAGCAGACAGCCCTGTTGTAGCTGCAGGGGGCTAGCTAATGAGGGAGTATCCCACTAGCACTAGTAGGAGCAGTATGTATGGTTGGGAAGTGGACTGGAATCTAAATAAGCTTGCTACTTGGAAGGGCCATGCCGTGGTCCTGGGCTAGAGCTGAAGGGCCTCTCCTAATGCTTGGAGAAGGCTAACAGTTTTACTTGCTGTTTTGTTTAGTGCAAGGTGCAAGGCAAATCCTGGAAAAAAGGGAGTGTGGCTGCCTGAGAGCAATGCTAAACATGTACCCAGCACTGCTCTCATGCTCTGTCTCAGGCACACATATTGATACATGCTCAAGGCCATTCTGTATCACCTTACTTTCAGACTTTGGCATCCCTGGGGTGGAGTGAAGGGTTAGGGACCATTTCTCAACAGTCAGCCCAGGCTGGGTACTACAGCAGGGAAGACATGTCCTGAGTCTATGGACGGGATAGTCACAAAGCTGGCTCACCTATCATAAATGATATATTTACACCCCAAACACCTGAATATAAGTAGGGCAGAACCCTCCTGAGCAGTGACCCAGCTGTTTCCCAGTGGAGAATCAAGCTGGAAGTCAAGGGGAAGGTGGTGGTGGGGAGAAGCTTCAGGGACTGTTTCCTCCAAACAAATCCCATGAACTGAAACCCAGTTTGGTGACAAGACAGTGTACAGCTAGAGTAAGGGCACAATGCATGGCACAGCCTACAGCTGTGGTGTCTATGCTGACACAGGAAAGGCTAGGAATGCTAGTTGAAGGAGGGCTAGGAGAGATGTGTAATGATAGAATGCTTAGAAATATTATATCCTCAAGACAAAATCCAGCCATTGCTCCTGAGAGGGGAGAACGTTTGGATGGGACACCAGCATCCAATTAGATTAATGCAGCTGGGAATATAATATAAATCCAAATGGTGTAGTGTAGTTCAGGGGTTTCATGGTCTGTGGGCCAAATCTTGTCTTGGCCACGGAAGTGGGTCACCTAGCCCACAGGGCTTCGTGTAGGCTGGACCATCAATCTTCATGGGCCAGCTTTGACCCACAGGACTCATCACCACAGGTTCTGGAGCCGCTATAACTGCAGTGTTAATCTCTACAACGGCTGGAGCTGCTGTATCAGTGTGGTTCCAGAATCCAAGGAATTGACGCTGCTCATCCCCACTTACCTGCCACTGAAAGCAGGGGCTTCAGTCATCCCTAGTAACTAAGATCATCAGCAGAGAAAAATGGGCAGGCAAAGGGCAACACCATTAACTCTTTTGGTTACAGTGCCATGCTGAAACAGTAGCTCTAGTAGGCATGGGGATTAATGCTGTTGCCGTTGCTCATGAGTTGTCCAGCCCTGTGCTGCCAGTTGTAGGCGCTGTGGTATGGATTTGGCCTGCAGAACCAAATGAGTATGATAGCCCTCATGCAGCTGGCAGAGAGAAGTGGAGGAGGGAATCTTCCCCCTGTAACCAAGAAAAAGAGCTATTCAGTGAAAATTATCTTTCCAGGTCTGCGAACAGACATGCGAGTCAGGAGTGAGTGGAGAAGGTTATTGTCCCTGTGGCAGAATGTCATCTCTGTCTCTTCCCAAAAACTCTACTATGTGACAATTTGGTTAACATAGTCCCTAGAGAGGGCAGACATCCCATGGGCTCTTTAGGTAACCCTGAGTTGTAACCTGAGCTGGATACATTCCTGAGGAAGGAGGGAAACCTGCTCCCTCTGCCTACAAGACTGGCATCGCATACCTGGGTGAGGGGCTCGGGCTCCCTATTCTTCTGAGCAATGCCAATCTATCCGGCAACCAGTGATGTATTTCAAATTGGTTGGCTGGCAGCCAACAGGTGCTGGCCTCCATTGGACCAGGTAAATGAGGTCATAATATCTATATAAATTAAGGACTGCCCAGGGGGAGGATCAGTAGCCATGATGAAAAGTCAGAGAGAGAAGAGCTGGACCATCTGTAACCTGCTCTCTTTCTTGAAACTCGTGATCAGTGAACTGCCTGCCTCCAGAGGTAATCTCCACCTGCTTCTGGATGATACTTGTGAGTAAGCTACCTGAGATCTATCTAGATCTATAGCTTGCAGTAACTCAGATGCAGGATCAAAGGCTATCCAGCCACCCTGTTTGCTCAATGGGATTTTTCTGATATTGCTCTACCCTGTACCCTATTTTAAACCTACTCCTTGTAACCAATAAAGTTCTCCTTTGTACCTAGCGTGGGAGACTTATTAGGAGTGGGTCTAGATTATGCCGTGGGGTCCCCTTGGCTTGGCTGACTAAGACCCAAGGTGCAGCACCCTGCATTTGTCTACGTTGAACCCCATCCTATTCTCATCTGCCCACTTTTGTAGTCTGTCTAAATCTAGTTGCAGCCTCTCTCTCTCATCCAATTCGCTGATGAAGATGTTAAACTGTGCTGGCTCAAGGAGCAAGCCCTGGGGTACCCCACTGCTCACATCTCACCATGTTGTGTACAACCCGTCCACCACTACTCTCTGGGTGCACCCCATCAGCTAAATTTTTACCCATCCAACTGTGTAGGCATCAATGCCACAGTCACCTAATATATTGATGAGGGTAGGGTGAGAGACAGCGTCAAAGGCCTTCCTAAAGTATGGAAAAACTATGTCCACGGCTACACCACCATCCAAGGATTTAGTTACTTGGTCATTAAAGGCAATCAGGTTGATCAGGCAGGACCTGCCTTTGATGAACCCATGCTAATTGCCCCTGAGCATGATCTCCCATGCAGGCCTCCCACAGACATACTCCTTGATGATTCTCTCCAAGATCTTCCTGAGCACTGAGGTGAGGCTTACAAACTTATAGTTACTTGGGTCCTCCTTCCTCCCTTTCTTAAAAATTGGGACCACATTAGCTAGTTTCCAGTCCTTCGGCACCTAGCCAGATGACCATCTTTGAAGAGGAGGGAACTTGTCAGGTGCTGTGGAAGCCTGGTATATTCAAAAATTACTACATAACTGATATAAAGTGCCATGAGCTTCTGCCCAGGGAAAGATGATGGCTGGGGGCCTGAGAGATGCAAGATGTGCTGAAGACCACCACTGGGAGTCTGGGGTTCAGGTGACTGAAAGGCTGTGTCACATATGCAGTCACCAAAAGGCACTGTGACTTGTAATCTTCACAGGAACTTCTGGTAGCTACTCTAGGTTACCTCTCTTTAGTAAAACTGTAAGCTCCATGTACCATTTTGTCTTCCTGACTCATCCATATTGATTGCTTATTCAAAGCTGCACAGTTGCATCACTCACTCCAGGGTCTTCAACAAAGAAATCAAATGCCTTCCCATGCTGCAGTATTGCAGAAAATGTCTGACTTAATGTATCACACTCACTGTAGCAAGCAGAACACAGCATGCTAATTTTCCTTTTTCCACTCCGTGTATTTAAATGTATTCTAAATATCAGCTGCTCATGACCCTGCAATTGTAAGAAGCAATTCCACTTCTTGTTTGTCAGAGTATTCAGACATATTGACTGCTGAGAAATACAGCAGAAATTTCTCCTTAAAAGATTTCCAATTAACACACAAATGTACTTTTTTTCTTCTTTACAGAGAAGCTGCATTTTGATGATGTCCAGAAGAGCACGTAAGTCTGACTTCTTCTTGTGTTGAATAGCTGTACCTGCTTTACTAAATGCCTTGTGGCTTTCAGACAGCACTCTTGGAATTGGGCAAAGATCAGAAATCTTGCCCAGTCACTATCTGGCCTAGGATGTTTGGGTGCACAGAAGCCAAACTCTTATTTTGCCCTGTCCCTTAAATCTGTGGCTGGTGTTAAACCACCACATATCCTATGCATGCTTTCAGGTGCATTGGATACTCTACCATCAATACAGTTCTTGTGGGATTTAAGAGGATTTTATTAAAGATACTTTTTTAAGAGACTTCAGAATAAAGCTTATTAATGGACATTAGTAAATCACCTTAATTGATTCAGCCCCAGTATATTTTCTGGATAGCAAAAAGAAAAGCATACAGTGATCATTCTTTTATACTCATAGAGAGGTGGATGGGAACATGGAATCCTCATCTGTCAGCATTAGCCAAAGCTGACTGCACTGAACTCTGGATCAGGCCCAGGTGCATGGTTTTGATTTGGTCTCAGGCTGGACACTAAAAACAAGAAGAGCATTTTAGCCTTCCCAGTTGCCAAATGGACCCTCAGGGTAAATTCTAGCCTGCATCCCTGATGCTGCTGGGGTTAGCTGTCCCTGAGCAAACCCTTATCATCTATTCCCACTTGGAGCAGAATTCAGCTGAGCCTATGGAGGCATGGGAGGATGTGGGCTGCTCACTGTGGGCTTGGGGCACCCTGCCACCCCACGCTACCTTCCCTCCAGGATCCCCACGCTGGCCACACCTCCATGGCAAGACACTCTTTGTCTGCCCAGCAGCAACAGGGGGCACAACTCCGTGCTGTTGTCCCTACTGCTGCCAAGTAGGCAGGGGACGCTTTGCCATGGCGGTGCGGCTGGTGTTGTGCTCTGCTGTGGCAGCAGCAGCAGCACTGAGGCTCTCTGCCCTTCCATGCTGGGTCTTGCCCACTAGGATGCGGAAGCCCTAGGGGGAGGGCAGCAGGGCAGGAGCCCTGAGCCTTCAAGTGAGCAGCCTGCATCTGCCCCTTCCCCACACACAAATCTGGGGGGCATATGCTCCCCATACCCCACTTCTGCCCCGTCAGATGAGCTACCCGTGACTCCATTCCACTTCCAGCCTGGGTCCCACAGTCGCATATCCCAGTTCTGGGCCCCATGCACCACCCTCACTGGGTGGCACCCCAAGCCCCTGCCCCAGCTGCCAGCCCGGTCCCTTCCTCACTGTGGGGGCCTCAATCTACCCTGTGCCCTCCCTTCCCTATGCCCCCTTCCTCTCCCCATAGACATATCTGCAGAGAACTGCTCTCCACTGCTGTCTAGTTGCATGTGTGCATATGCAAATATACACGTGGCACCCCCTGCACTCCACTCCTACCAGCCCCAAGCAGCCCCTTGCAGGCTGGAATTCTGTCAGCCTGCAAGGGGAAACCTGTTGTTTCCTGCATTTTCCCAAGGTAAATGGAAAATTCCCAGCACTATACTGGGAATCTGGGACAAATGCTACCCCAGTCATTTAGCCTGGGGCTGGGACTTGATGTTCACAGTTCAGAACTGGCCTGCCCAGGTGGTAGCCTAGGTGGAGGGTCAGACTTAAATGTCTTGGGTTCTCAAAGACCCTAGCTGCTGCTGCTGTCACTTTAGCAGTAGCTGCCACAGCAGAATGGTATCCTTGCACCCAGCTGCCACTGCTGTGATGTGGGCCTGCTACTGCCACAGGAAGAACTCCTCAGGGGGTCTCCATTCTGGCAACCATTTTAAGTCAGCATCCCGGGCTGGTGCCCCTTTACCTGCCCCTAGCTACACTTCTGCATTCAGGTACAGCTTAGCATGAGAGAGGATGTCAGGATCTAACCTTATACTTTCTAGTTCACTAAGCTCAAAACTAGCAGGAAACATGGGGTTTAGTCTCTGCTTTTAAAAGCCAAACCAAGACAAGAGCACTTCACTCCTTTTACTGCACAGCTGAGCCTGAAAGGGAACCAATGAGGCGTTGAGCCCCAACTCCCCCTAAAATCAGTGGGACATAACATTAAACATGTGTCTAAGTGCCTTGCTGGTTTGGGGCCCTGGAACTCTGCAGGGTTAGATCCTTAGGGAACATCATTAAACTGTGAGTTCTGTTTCACTTCCAGCTTTCTGCCTCTGTCCTTCTTTAGGCCCCTGCTTTGTACACGTGTGGCATACACATATGTATGTGTTTCCTGATGGGCAGTCAGGGATTCCGTATACTGCTTGCAGGCTGAACCTGGAAGCATTACTGAAAAGCAGGACAATCCTTGCTATAGCTTGGCACATGTCGAATCCTGGTAGTGAGACAAGGGAGTTGTGTTGGAGTGGTCTTACTTAAGCATATGCCAGGAAACATGGCCAAAGCAAAGAGCCAGAGCAGTACTAGGAATGCACTCAGCTGCTCAGAGGTGGCTGGATTGCCTAATCCCTTGGATTTGGAGGATAAAGAGCAGGAGTGAATGGGCAAATGGTATAATAACCTGCAGGTTGGAACACAAATTGTAGTGGGGATGATTTGGATGGGGACAGCAGGAAGCTCCATGTGCTTGGAGAATTTCACAATAGCTTTAAGCACATACTGCAACACATGGCTGCACACAGGAGCACTGAGCATGCAGCTCTTCTAATGAAGATTCAAGTTCTTGCAGTCCAAATGGAGTCCCTTTATTGTAGAACACAGAATCAGAGAATCAGTCATAGAATAGGAAGGGACCTGTAAGACCATCAAGTCCAGTCCCCTGCCGTAGGTAGGAAATTATTGGCCTCAGATGAGCTCAACAAGGTGCCTGTCCAGCCTCATCTTGAACACCTCCAAGTAGGGTGACTGGCTGCACCACCTCTGCTGAGATTGTGTTGCAGATTCTGAGAAAAAGTTTTTTTCTTATGTCCAGCCTGAATTTACCATTTGTTAGCTTCTGCCTATTGGTCCTTGTCCTCCCTTTAGGTGCCTCTCCGAAGAGTTGCTCCCCAAGATCTTGATTCTCACCCCAATGTACTTGTAGGCAGCTATCAAGTGAACTCTCAGTCTTCCCTTATTCAGAGTGAACAGGCTCAGTACCCAGAGTCTCTCCTTATAGGACCTACCCTCCATGCCCTTAACCATATGGGTGGCCCTTCTTTGTAACTTCTCAAGCTTGTCCACATCCTTTGTGAAGTGTGCTGCCCAGAACTGGACACAATACTCCAGCTGAGGCCTCACCAACACTGAATGGAGAGGAAGGAGCACCTCCCTGGATCTATTGACTATGTATCGGCTGATGCACATGAGAGTTCTGTTTGCCATTCTGGCAATCTCATCGCCCTGTTGGCTCATGTTTATCTTCCGGTCAGCTGTGACCCCCAGGTCTCGATCAGACTCTGTGCCAGCCAATGGCCTACTAGCCATCATGTAGCTATGATGAGAGTTCTTCTTACGCAGATGAAGGACCTTGCACTTCTCCCTGTTAAACTTCATCTGATTCCTTTCCATTCATGAGTCCAGTCTGTCAAGGTTGTCCTGGATCTTTACTGTATCCTCTAATTTGCCTGTGTTTCCCCACAGTTTGGTATCATCTGCAAACTTGATCATCAAGCTTTCTACCTTCTCATCCAAGTCTTTAATAAATACATTAAAAAGCATGGGTTCAAGCACTGATCCCTGGGGGACACCACTGGAGACAGCCCTTCAGGATGAGACCTTCCCATCAATTACAACTCTCTGGGAGTTGCCTTTACGCTAGGTGTCCACCCACCTCACTGTACACTGGTTCAACCCAGTACCCTCCAGCTTCCTTGAGAGAATCTCATGGGAGACAGAATCAAAGGCTTTGCTGAAGTCTAAGTAAATAACATCAACCTTATGTCCCTCATCCAGATGGCTAGTTACCTGGTCATAGAAGGATGCTAGGTTTGTCAGGCATGATCTACCTTTGACAAAGGCTTCTTAACGCCCTGTTGGTTACCATCTTGTAATTGCCGGTCTCCTTAACAAATTTTTCAAAGATTTCACCCAGAACTGAAGTCAGTCTGACTGATCTGTAGGTTGCAGGGTCATCCCTCTTCCCTCTCTTAAAGATGGGCACCACATTGGCCCTCTTCCAGTTGTCTGGAACCACTCCCAAGTTCTATGACTCTTCAAACAACTTGGCCAGTGACACTGCTATAAGCTCAATGAGTTCCTTCAGGACTCTTGGGTGCAGGTCATCTGGCCTAGCAGACTTGAAAATGTCCAAGTGTTGTGGGAGATCCCTCACCTTTTCAGGACTGATTACATGTCATCTGTTGTCTTCCCATTGTTCTCTAGGCCTCCAATCTGGTGAACGGCCCTCATTTGATTTCAAGAATTCTGATGTGAAGTACATATTTAAGAGTTCTGCCTTTTCACAGGCATCAAATGTGCCTTTCAGCAGGGGTCCCACAGTGGATCCTGATTTTTTCTTGTTCCCTATGTATCTGTAGAAGGACTTTTTTTTGTCTTTTATGCCAGTTGCCAGCTTGATTTCCATGCCTCCCTGGGCTTTCTGTGTTTCATATCTGTAAGCCCTGACAATAGAGATGTATTCCTCTCTGGTTGCTAAGCCATTCTTCCATTGCTTATGAGTCCTCTCTCTTTTTCAATAGCTCCCTAATATCTCTGTTCAGCCAAGTGGGTCTCCTGGCCCCTTTCCCACTTTTTGTCTGTGTGGGGATGGCCTGTTTTTGAGCCTTGAGAATTGCCTTATTAAGGAAGCACCAGCATCCTGGATTCCCAATTCATTCAGTTGCTGGTTGCAGAGAGCCTCACCAACTAGCCTCTTGAATTTGCCAAAATCTGCCTTCCTGAAGTCTAGGACTTCTGCTCTGCTGACTGATTTCTCATTCTTACAGTAGATGGTGAACCTTATCAGGTCATTATCACTGTTGCCCAAAGTACCACCAATCCTCAGGTCAACTTTTATGTCCACCCCCTTGGTCAGCACTAAATCCCGAATGGCTTTACTCCTAGTAAGCCCTTGCACAACCTGTGTCAGAAACAGATTGTCTATTGTTGCCAAGAAGTTGGCTGCCCTGCTGGAGGTAACCAAGTGGTTCTCCCAACAACCTTTACTTTTCCTCAGATTCCTTGCATCCCATAGCTCCTGAAAATCAGGTCTGATCCAAAACAAACTTCCTCCCTCTCTTCTACCTTATCTTGCTGTAGTCCAGGTAGGTACCAATTCACAACGTATGGTGACAGCTTGTGGAAAGGAAAGGAACTGAGACCTGAAAGCAGTAATTCTGCTTATCCAAGTTTCAATAGGCAGAATCAATACTGCCAACAATAATCATTCAGAAATGGTGATGCTTCCCTCCCAAATTGGGAGACTAGCAGAAAAATCTTAAGGTTTTCTTTAATTTTTTATTGGGGCAGAGGGGTCTTTCCTTTCCTCCCCACTTAGCCTTGAAACTTTTGTGTGCATTCTGATTAGGTCACATTTTCTCTTAATGAAAGTGATTAGAAACTTAACAACTTGTAGACAGAGATTTTCATGCAATCACTTCAATTTGGAGCTGAGGCCTTAAGAAAAACACCAAACAATGAGGCTGCTTGCAAACATTAAAAAAATTTTAAAATAAAATTGACACTTTACTTTAAACTCCACGTGCTCCTGCACCAAGCCCAGAAGAGGCAACACATTAGTTGGACCTAGGTCACCCAATGTAGGTATAGAATGGGTGCTTTACTGGAGCTGTTTTGGTGCTTTTATCTAATAGCCAATTCCCTCAGCTTTAGATAAAAGAGCCAAAAAAGTGCCACTGACGTACCCAATCTATAGAGATGCTGTAGAGCCAGATCAAAGTAACGTGCTGCTTTCTTCTGGTAAGTACATTTTTTTGTTTGTTTTTCTTTTTAATGTCTGCAAGCAGCCTGAGACTTGAGCTAAAATTTTAAGAGTAGGCCAGAGTGTGTCAATATAGTAAGAAAAAAGTCAAAATTTTCTCTCAACATTTTAACCAATAATAGGGGGTTTTTACTTTTAAGAACAGTTGTCATTGATAGTTATGTAAGCATATAAAATATTAGAACACTATATGCCAAATACACACACACCATACACACATACACACACAATATTATAACAAGCTGGCTTGTAGAACTGATAAAAATATGGGATTGATGGAAATTGCACTGAAATTTTGGCAATTTTGAAAACATTTTCTGACAATCTGATTTTGTTTCACCATGTTTTGCATATTTTTAATAGAATATTTTGGTTCTGAGACAAGAATAAAATTCATAAATGAAATTCCCACTTTTGGGAAAAAATATCACTGTTTCCCCCGTTCTACGAAGACTTAAGTGTATAACTTCAAGCACTGAAAGCTGATTCATTTACTTGATTCTTCCACTCTATTCAGCTCTAGAATACTGTGTCTAGTTTTGAGCACTACATTTAAAACATTAAAAAAAAAAATCAGAGACAGTCCAGACCAGGGTAACAAAAATTGTTAGAGGTCAATAAATCATCTGCGTGAAGAAAGGTTGGAAGAATTGAGATACTTTAGTCTAGAGAAGAAAAGATTGAAGGCAGAATTCCTATATATCTTTAAATACAAATACAAAAGGGACTGTGTGACTGCCAGGTCTCAAGTAATTGGTAACGTGCTACTTTGGCTCACACACAGAGGGGTGTATGCCCTGCAGCCTACCAAAAAGTGCCGTGCTGATATTCCATCCTTGGGAAGCTTTCCCCTATCTTGCCTGCCATGACTTGAATGTTTCTCAATAGGGGGAGTGGCTATCCCAGGGGTCTTCCACGGCACGAATGTCCTGGTGGTCACTAGTGGGGCTCGGCCACCCTTACACCTTGTCCTCATGCCACCTCGATGAGTTGTTCCGAGCTCATGACACTGTACCTCTTCTTCTGCTACCGCTGAGCCTCACGATTTAACACTTCTGCAGAATACCGACATCCGAGGCTGATTGGCTTATTTTGTTTCGCATTATGTTTGTCAGTCTTACTCGTGGGGTCTGTCCTATCCTGGGAGTAGCTTCCCCTCTGACCATAACTCGATGGGCCATCTGATGAATTTTGCACCATCTCTCCCACTCCTCACTCCTTCTCCTACTCCTCAACCCCTTCACTCGGGGAAACTCAAAGAAACACACTGAAAAGAAAGAACATGAAGCAACTCCCTTCCCAGGCCTCTTACCTCAGAAAGCCTTGGTGTTGAGCTCCCTACAGCTTGGATATGAGCTAACCCTTGCTCGGGTCCTCTCTTCTCCTCCTTCCCTTGACTGTATAAGCCCTGGGTTATCTTGCTCCTTTGCTCTCCGGAGCGTTCCTATCTGGAAGCTTCCCGGTTCCCTGGTGAGTGGCCGGTTCTCCCTCATGTTCAGGATCAACCCCTGAGCGCTGTGCAGTCCCTCTGGCTACTTCCACCGGTGCTCTCTCTCCAGGTAGAGCTCCCCTTCCTCCCTCTGGCCTTCACTACTCCCACCTATGGTGAGGATTCCTGGGCGTCCTCTGCTGTCTCTCCTGCCGTTAGAAATCTTGCTGGCTGTCAGAGCCGCTTCACCCTCGCTTCCAGCACTGGTGGCCTGATTCCAAACATTGTTGCGGCAGGTGTCAGGAGCCTCCTTTGGTTTCCCGTTCATCGCTCTTTCTTCCTGGTGATAACCCCAAAAGGCGCTTGACGTCCCCATGCTCCCTGGGTCCTTCCTCTACTCCTCTTCTCCTCGTCTATCCGGCTCTTTTATTCCCACCATACGGAGATTCCTCGTGACATCATTGGCCGGCCTCAGCTGAATAAAAGCGTGGCTAATGAGCCGCACAGGCTTCTCCCTTTGTTTCTGTTGTGTTGCAGCTCCTGTTGAAGATAAGTAGTTTTTCCTTGTTTTACCCTCCCTGTGGTTTTGTTTTCCTCTCCCAGGACAGACTGTTATAAAGAAGATGACAATCAATTGCTCTTTCCTTTTACAGAGGACAAGAAGTAAGGGGCTTAAATTGCAAACAAGTGAGATTTATGTTAGATGTTAGGAAGAACTTCCTAACTCTGAAGCTGACTAATTGTCTAACCTACATTTAAAAACGTCCAAAGATGGATGGAGAGTCCACAGCCTTTATAGATAAACACTAAGCTGAGACAATTTAGACACGGGTACTTCTGCCTCGAGCTTGGGAGTTGAACTAAATCACCTGCTGAGGCTTCTTCCAGACTAATTGTGTGATTCTTTGATCCAGCAAGGGTGTCAACATCAAGGGACCCTTCAAGCCTAGTAGCCTATTGGACTGGCATAGGAATGGCCCATCAGTTTCCATAGCCAACAAAAAACAACACATCCAGGGGCCTTTGATTCACTACCCTGAATGACACGGTGACTTGTTTGGGAGCAGCCTCTGGCACACATCTGGAAGAGAGGCACAAACCCATGCATCTGGATCCATAGCGAGATACCTACTTTCATTATGCCCACAAGAAAGGGTGCTAGCATGCATTTCTCTGTTAGCTTAAATCTCACTGACTGGCATGTAACGGCACAGACAGAGAGTTCTACCTAACGCATTGACTGCTAAGTTTAGATTTGCAGCCACTGGCTCTACCGGAGCAGAAAGAATACAAGCTAAAAGACTGCTCAGGACTCCACAGTCTCCACCATAAATCTCCCACCCTGACTCCTGCATAGACTGAAGAATGGCTAGACACCGATTGGAGAAACCTAATCAATGAGACATATTCATTGTCTCAGCACCCCTTTTTGTTGTCATGGTAACAAAATGAGAATCTATACAGTGTGTCTGCCTTGGAGGCAGCTTAATCTCAGCACAGTTTAAAGAGAAGTGGAAAAATATATTGCTTCATTGGTGCTTCGTCCTACAAAGTACTGAGCAGCTCCTGATTTGGGTGGCCGCCAAGAGCACTCTCCTCTTGGCATATGCAGGCACTGAGACTGGATGTCTACAGTTCATCAGTCATCAGCTCTAAGGGGTGTCTGCATTGTAAAAGTCAGCCTGTTACTGTACTTAAGTTATTCTGCTTAGTGTGGACCCCTATCCTGTGAAACATCACATGAGCCAGAGTAATGAGAAGAGTAGCACAGTTACTCAAGATGCTGCATTTCCCATGTATTATTAGTTTAAGCACCAGCAGCTCTCAAGTTTCAGCCTACTCACTGGTGGAATTTAAGGCACAACCAAAGCTAGAGATGTTTGTGTGTGGAAGGGACAGGGTCAGAGTCAAAAGCACCAGCCAAGTCAGGGGTCAGGAATCAGGGACCAAATTACCAGATCCAAGGGGAAATGCAAAGAGCCAGAGTCCAGAACCAGAGCCAAGGAGGGTCAGAAAACCAGGGAAGCACAGAATTAAAGAGGCTTATCAGAGCAGACCTTCAGAAGAACTGTTGGCTAGTTTGCAGCCAGTTGTCACAAGCAAAATTAAAGGGGGAGACTGCTCTCCTCAGCAGGTAACCAGAAGGCCCTAACAATGGCCAACTGGTTCATTAGGTGGGGTAGGGCTGTCAGTCAGAGCCCCCGGATAGGTGAAGCCAACTAGACAATTAGCCCAAACTGGGCAGCTTGTTAAGGGCCTTGAAAGAAGGGGTCCCAAAGATCAAGTCCAACAACCTGTACAAATGCAAAATCTGCACCCAAGGGTAGAGGGGTGCTTAAGTTACAGTGGCTACATGGGCATT
>JAGPOW010001711.1:987633-1001831 GCA_030014935.1 Caiman crocodilus | reverse complement strand
CCCATTGAAGAAGATAACAGTGGTTACCCAGACCTCATTGCTGGTTGCGAAGGGGCCCCCATAACAGTTCAAGCTTCAGGGCCCCAAAAATGTAGGTCCACTGCTGAGCAGCAGTGAGCAGTGGGAGAGGCTCCTGCCCCAGGGTGCAGGGCTCCAGCACCCAGCTGCCTTCTACCTACTCTGTCCACCTGTTAAGGTAGCTTGCCATATTTTATGCTTTAAAGTTGCATCTGTTTATAGAGTGGTGAATTATAGTATTGTTTGAAGTTTTCTTTTAAATTCAGCCTAAAGTTCTTTATAGCCTCTTTGTTATCTCCACTTTTCATTTTGCTGGTTTTTGCAGTCTCAATTGGCCTTACCTCTTGCAAGCAGGTTATGACCTTGAGTTTGCTCACATGATGTTTCTTTCCTTTTCTATCACTCTGCAAAGTTTTTCTAGTACAACAAAGTAATATTTTAGTTACCAGCTGCTCAAATTAACTGAACTTGGCATTAACTAGCTGAATCAGAGAGATTACATGACTGGATATGTTAATAAAAGGTAATAAAGGAGGCCAATAGACAATGCCCAAAGTAAGACACTGGAAAAAGGCCAAATTAAGAGGTGTGTTCGTGATGGGTCTGTTGAACGTAATATGGACAAGAGGGCTGTATGAAATTTCACCAAGTGTTTCATTTCAAAGCTGTTTCAAGGTATTTTGAGCTCAAAACAGAGAAATTGAAATGAGACAAAAAGCTTCTAAACAGCTGCAAAACTAAATGAGGGCCCTCAAAATGTTTTGAAAGTTTCTAAACATTTTGAGTTTTGAAGCAGCCCAGTGGTAGGAGGCATGGTAGAGCCACTGCTGCCCTCCAAGTGGCTCTGCCAGCCCCATGGAACTCAGCCCAGTAGCCAAAGGTGGAGTACAGCCCTGGCTCTCCCCTGCCTCCTGCCACTGGGTTGAGCTCCAGGGGACTAGTGGAGCCACTCAGAGCACAGCCCTGGCTCTCCCCAACCTCCCACTGCTGGGCTGAGCTCCATGGGGCTGGCGGAGCCAGTCAGAGTGCAGCCCAGCAGCAGGAGGCAGGGAGAGCCAGGGCTGCACTCCAACTGGCTCCACCAGCCAAACAGAGCTTAGGTTAGGAAGAGTAGATTTAGGTTAAGGAGAGCAGATTTAGGATGGGAGAGTAGATTTAGGTTGGACATTAGGAAGAAATTTTTTACAGTAAGGGTGACCAGTCTGGAATGGGCTTGCAAGAGAGGTGGTGCTGTCATCTAACTTGGAGGTCTTCAAGAGGAGGTTTGACAATCACCTGGCTGGGGTCATCTGACCCCGGTCCTCTTTCCTGCCAGGGCCAGGGGGTCAGACACGATGATCCATTGGGTCCCTTCCAACTCTATAATCTATGAATCTATGAAAACCTGCCCTCTCACCACTGTTGGACTCCTCCTGGGGTGTGAGCCCCCAGATCTCCATGTGGGATGACAGGAGGCTGCCACTGCTGCCTGGGGACAGCAGCAGCAGCAATCTTCCCAGCACTGGATGCGGGCTGTCCCACGTGGGAAGCCTCCTGTCACCCAGCATGCAGATCCTGAGGCCCACACCCCTGGGAGGAGTCCAGCACAGCCCCAGAGCTCTCTCGAGGGTGCGGGCCTCTGGATCTGCATGCCAGATGAGAGGAGGCTGCGACTGCTGGCAAGTGTCATGAGTATTGCTTTGAAGAGTTTGAGGTGCAGTTTCTCAACCTGTGCACCTATCTCATTGAAACCTAGCAGGCTTCATGCCCTCAGAAGGGACTACCATCCCTGCAATTGTCATCTGAATCAGGCAAGAAATGACAAAGTTTTAGGCATTTTCATGATTCCCCATTGTAGCTTATGGGTGAAACATTGAAACGCGTCGAAACAGCAAAACAGTTTCAATGAAACAAAACAGAGCAGTGCTTCAAAATGAAGCAAAATGATGAAACAAAATACTGTCCCTTCAAAACGGCAAAACAGATGTTGAAACGGAACAGTGCTGTTTTGCACAGCCCTAATGGTCAATATCTAAACATCTCCCTGACTGCAGAGAGACCAGGTTTTATTTGTCTCTCTCATATGGTTAGGGCTACTGATATCATCATAAGTTCATTTACTTGGCAATAAATAACTTCTATGGTCAATCTGGTTGCTACACTCTCTCTGAACCTTACTTTCTCTTTCTTCCCCTCAACCTCCCCATTTGCTCTGCAGCAACACTTCTTTTACCTAAGCCAAATATCCCTGTAATGCCTAAAACTATGGTGGGGTCTCCTCATCAAGGAGGTTACTACTAGGACTATTGTGACAACCTATTGGGGCATGCTGAGTTTGAGGAGCATGAGGGTATCAGCTGAAAGTGCTGATAAGACCCAGCCTGCTCAGACGTACTCTGGTAGTGTGTGAGTATGTATGTCTAACTGCACTGTCCTGCTGAAATAAGGGACGAACTGTGTTCAAGGCACATGAGGGTGTCATCCTATCTATGCTGAATAATCTGGCCTGACTCAACTGTCCTTGGTTAACCAGTGTGATTGTGTCTGATTGTATTTTATTGTTGCCCCGATGAACTGATTTCAAGGCATATTAGGGTGTTAACCTGTCAATGTTGAATAACCAGGCCTGTCTCAGGCATGCCCTGTTAATCTGTGTGTGTATGTGTGTATATGTGTTTGACTGATTTGGTGATTGGAGGAACCCAGCCCCATTGAAACTGAGTCCTGCAGGATAGCTCCATTGGGGGTGAGGACTTGCAGAAGGGAGAGATACAGCTCCATATAGAAACACAAGGAACACAAGCAGCACACTGATAGAATTACAGAGACCTTAAAAACATAACCCTAATAAAGGAACACACCCCAAGCTGTGACGGGTAACACCAGTCAACATCTCACCCTTTGATTTAGGAACTGAGTGGCTGTCTTTTCTGTTGAGCAAAGTAACATCTGGGATTGGGTGAGATCATTGTACTATGTGCTTTTCTCGCTCTGAATATAGAAACTGCTAAGACAATACTTGTTGTACTAATAAAGTTAGACTTTGATTATAGGACACAGAGTTGTCTGTGTTCACATTTAATGTTCCATTTAAGGGTTAATTGTACTTTAACGATCCCTAAGTGCTCTCTGCTAGACAGTAGTACTATCACACCCAGTGCGATCAGCAGCCCTCTGCAGGCAGCCAAGCGGATGCCTTCCCTGCCAGGAAGCTGTGTGCACTGGCTGGGGCCAAGGCAGGTGCAGGCAGGAACACAGGGTGATTGTAGGCTCAAGTGCAGGGCGGGAGCGCAAGGTGGTTGCAGGTGGGAGGGTGGGGGTTGGCCCCACGTGGAGTGCCACAGAGCAGCCCACCTTGCCTATCTCTCCCCTCCCCACCACAACACTGAACCCAGCAATCTGGGGGTGGTTTGTGTGTCTTTGGAGCTCTCTCCCCCCTGCCCCATCCTCTTGACAGATGCAGCCAGCAGCTGCATGGCCCAGCTGCCTGGCTCAGCTTTTCACCATGCCAGGAACTGGGGATAGAGGAACAGAGCCCCTCTGCCACAAGGACACAGTCTGCCCCCCCAAAACCCAACCCACTAATCTAGGGGGAGGGACTGCATGGCACCCGGGCTCTATTCCCTCACCCACTGCCTGGCCATGCAGAGAGGAGGTGGAGACTTTTCTGTCTCCTCTCAGTGACAGCGCAGGGATGGGGTTGCGTTGGTGCTTATCTATAGCAGATTAGCATAAACTGAGGCTAGCAAGCCATGCAGTGAGGGGAGACTGGGATGCAAGGGGAATGCAGTGTATCTTGACTTGCAATGGGATGTGGTACCAGTAGTTGATAAAGTGCTGCAACATAAAGACTTTTAGTCTGATGCCACATCTATCCAGGGTTCCACAGTGCCAACCACTCTGGTCCTCCTCCCTCCTTTCCCTGCCTTGACCCTCATGCATTCTGCTGGTCTGTCCAGCCGACTCCCTCAGTGCCCTTCACATGCCAATCTCATCCTTGCCCACTGGGTTCCAGGCTCTGACCACTGTACTCCAAGCCTGGAGTTCAGGGGGTATCATAACCTAGGGAAAATAAAGCCAGAAATTGGCACGGTGATTCCTAGGCCCCAACAGTGACCTGGACCCATGCCCAGGTGCCACACTGGGAGCCAACACATATGGGCCAGGCGAAGCTAGGAAAGCAGCCTGAAGGGGGGACCATTTTACTTATGTTTCATTGTCTATTACACTACAATTCATTAATATCACAAGAATGTAATGCTTATAATATTCATACCATATTAATATTCTTTTTTTAAATGAGATGCCACTAAATTCTGAAGTTGTATAGTGTGCTGTATTCCATGCAGCAATGGACCATACCATCTGCAATGCCTAGTTTCAAAATCCTACATCTGCCCATGAACAGAACCATAGTCATATATACAGAACATAAGCAAGGTTACATATACATGGAGAACTGAGGTGCAGAGAAGCTAGGTGATTTGCCCCAGGTCACATGGGAAGTCTGTGACAGAGCAGAGAAGTGAGTGCAACTCTCCTAGGTGCCAGATTATACATCCCTAGTCTGCCTTCCTTCTGCAGCAGGACTGTAACCACAGATTGCTTTGCCCTGCTCCAGGCATCAGTGAGGCTGAGTTTTAATCAGCATGACAATTGTGATGGCAAGTGAGTGATCCAAATATTATAGCCAGTGACTATTTCTGAGAAGTTCATGCAAAACAAACACTTGCTCTCTTGATTAGAAACCAAAGGATGTGAAATTGCTACTCAGATTTAGCAGGAGTGTTGGAAAACTTTTCTTTTCTTATGCCAGGTTGTTTAAAATCCATGAAATAACAGAGTCTCTCCACAGTGGTATAATGCCAGGATCTCAGAGATTCTTAGTAGGGTTGTGCGAAGCTTCAGTCCCTGATTCAATTCAGCAGAGATTCAGCCTAATTCAGTGGCCATATCTCCGAATCCAAATTGTATCATAGGATCCTTTAAGCTCTTCAAATTGAATTGGAACCCTCTGAATCAATTCAGAGAGATTATGAAAGATTCAGAGATTTGGACATAGAAAAAACATTGAAAGCTATGTCTGCATACTTCTAGGTAGCAGGGGCTTGTGAATGCTGTGATGCTGGGGTGAATGGAATGTCCCACAGGAGAGCAGGGGGCTCCCCAGCGTGCTTGACAGCAGACCTGGAAGTGGGCCAGAAATACTTCCAGTCCACTTCTGGGTCTAACAGGGAGTGAGTGGAGGACCACCCCTTCCTTCCCCTCCCCGCCACTACTGTGGGATGCTCCATGTGCCTTAGCATTGCAGCAATCACAAGCTGCACCTGGTACCTCAAGGTATGTAGAAAAAACTTTTAAAGCTGTGTCTATGTCCAAATTGCTGATCCTCCAAATCGGCATCAAATCTTCAGATTTGCATTTGGCTGAATCGAATCAGGGACAGTGATCCGAATCAATGAATTGAATCACTGTCCCTGATTTGGGCTGAATCTGAATCAAATAGGACCCGCTTCATACATCCCTAATTCTTAGCAGTTGTATCTAAAATTTTTGGACCAGTTCCTACTAAGAGTGTTACGTATTGTGTTTATTTCCACAGACCATTCTGCTGAAGCAAATGGGATTATGAGTGTAAGGGTTTGTAAGGAAGTAGCAGGTTTGTAGATGGACCTTAAGGAGCAATATGGTTGCTACAGAACACCTGCTGTGGTTCCACTGGAGGAGACATGATATAGAAGCTGTGGTAACTCCACAGCTTGATTCCTCTTCTGAGAACAGGCTAGGTTCAGGTTTCTCTTTTAGATATGACCTCCAATTCTGACACTGATAGTTGGTGATTCTGTGATGTGACTGTGATATGTTTAAGCCACTCCTATTATGAGTTTTCCAAAGCCAAAGGATGAGAGCTGAAAAGCCTGGTATGGCTCATCCAAGTGTCAAAGGCAGGCATGGCTGCTATGAAGTGTGTATCAGAGAGGAATTGCTGTAACCAACAGTGCACTCCTGGCCACTACTGCTGCTCAATGATCCAGCTGTGGCAATGGATCTGATAGGATCTTGACAAAAAATGGTTATACACCATGATAGCTTGAGACACTATGGTGGCCTTCTCCCATAGATGCTTCCCTTTAACAAGAAATATCACTTGCCTATTGGCAGGGCTTTGCAACAGTCAGTTTACCTCCCTCCTGCCACAAACTGGCTAGGTGACACAAACTATACTATCCTACAGGTGTTACCCCTGTGCCAGAGGGTGATGACTTTGGTTAGCATGCTAAGAGCATGGCTCCTAGCAAAGTCCAAGAGTAGCATTCAGTTCTGCTGTCCAAGTTCCTGACAGACCGCTGTAGAAATTGGGCAAATAGAATAAATATATTTGACTGGCCTACTGTCTGGGTTTGCCATTATGTTGTAAAAGCACTGGATCAGCAGAGACCAACCTTTTTGGCAGCCATGACATAAATGAAGCCCCAAGCCCTCCCAGAGTGCCACTCCAATCTTCTACTTCTACCCAATCTGCTGTTCTTCTTTCTGTATGAATTACTAGTACTGCATAGTTCCATATTTACTTATTGTACTTACAGGTTAAGCATTTTATTAGTTTTCTTATAACTATTCTGCTAGGCTACTTGTCTGTACTCCCTGCCTGATCTACTGCTTTGCTTTTTTCTCCATGTTCTATCTGACACTGTGCTACCAACCCCCTCTCTGATCTGCCACATGCCATGCACAGAGGCTGCCTGTGACAGCTGTGGTAAGCATGCCACAGGTTGGCCAAACTGCACTAGATCTTTTATTTTGAATATCCCCGTTTAAGAGAATGAAACATATGAATAATCACCAGGGCTTTCTAGTCTGAACTATCAGAGCTTAGTGGAATGTGCTGGCACCCAAGCAAAGATGGGTGCTTTTCCATAACAGCTGTATGTCATCTACCACTGAACAACAGATATCTACAGAAGCAAGTTAACACAGCTAATTTTCTTGATGTGCTGAAGCAGGCCTTGCCCTTGGAATCAAAATTGGCACTGTTGTGAGGCAATTTCTGTCAAGGATGGCACTTCCTATATTCTTTCTTGAAGACCTTTCTGCTTGCTATATATCCTTTCACCAAGGTATGTCATCACAATGATAACTACATGTTTTTCCCTTGAACAGGCAGAAAACTGTAAACATGGCTTAAGATAATATCTCATTATAGGACTATTGGTATCTAATACCTTGTTTTAAGACTACCACACTGGAATTCACTCTCCTCAAAATCAATGAGTTTTTTTTGTGACAAAATAACAGTATCCTTTAGTTGTTCGCAAATAAACCTTTTGCCCATTCTGCTTTTTTTGGTCTTGTTCAGGACAAAGCTATTCATCCAGTTGCTTGGCTGGACATGAATTCTGTTTTCTGATACCCTTTTCATTAAACAAGTGTCCCTTACCTACTTCTGACCAGTTCCAGGTTTAATAGAAACCTCATTGTACCTGTCAAACACAACATTTATTCTATTGAACCGTGCACTGGCTGCCATACAAATTCCATAAACATACTAACAATGTCACCAAATACAATGAATGCATTTACAACTGATGCTACCAATTCTTTGTCATCTTGGATCATACAGAATCCTGTCTAAGCCATAACAGATGGTTGATGTATCAGTGCCCAATTGTCAGGATAAAAGCCAATGTCAACTCTCTGAGCATAAGCCAGCAAATGACTTTGATTCTCCTCTCAAACTACCATGCTTCTCTGCCAGTGACAACCACTCTCTTACCGATTCACATTGCAATATTTTATGGAGATTCATTTTTCTATCATTGTAGTGAACTGGAACTAAATAGTACAAACTTTCTTGGGTCAGATCCAAGGCTGGCATAAACTGGAGTAACTTTGTCATTGCTGATTTATATCAGTTGATGAGCAGATACTGAGACAGTATCAGTGGTTAGTGACTCTGTATATTCTGCAGTGTGAGTGGAGACATCTGCAGAGTAAACCCAGAATTTTTCTAGGGTAGCCAGCAGTGCATCATTAACATCAGTGTTACAATGCTGCTTCCTGGCTCTGGAAATTTTACTGTTGAGAAAAGAGGTGGTTATCTGTGTTGACCAACTGGTTCAGGGAGGCAACAGTCTACTTTATCAGATGCTATGAACATACTTTCAGGGGGATGGATATTGCTGAGAGAATCAAAAAGTAGGTTGATAAGAACAATATGGATAATCAAAACAGTTAACAGCTTGAAGGATACCTGAATTAAAGAATCCATAGTCTCTACTGAAAGCATGGTTAATATAATCCAGTCTATGGATGTTTCTTGTTCCACAGTTTCACGTTTTAGTCATCTTAAGGGACCATCCTTCCTCTCAAGTCATAGTATCACACTAAATATACTGGCTATGAGACTACCTGTCTAGTAAAGCGTATCTGTACCTGTCCATAAGCATATTTATCTCACATCCATCACCTGAGCACCTGATCACATATGGAACTGAAACTTAATCTTTACTCTGTCAAACAACTCATTGCCCAAATCAAAATATTGTGCACATTTTTCATCTGGTAGTCTTAATGCTTGAAATTGTAGGGTGGTAGTTAATGGAATTTAGCAAGAGCACAAATAAATAAGTTATTTTTGGAAACGTTATCAGATAGGAGTTAGCTGCAGCTGGTTTGGATAGACTATCTGCAGGAGTGCTGTTTTTTTTCCCTGTTACCATACCTGTGTTGTACACAGGTATTGGTAACTTTACTTCAGTTCTGGTATGTAGCTGACATTTGTAACTATTTGGGGGGAATATCATGTGGCCTGGAGTGTAAATAGAGCCACGATTGTGGGGAGAGTGTGTGTGGTGTGAAGAGCAGTTGAAATTGCTAGCCTTGAACATGTAGGCTGCTCCTTGTATTTGTATTGTTTTCACAAAGTAATGCCTCCTTTTAAACCCTGTTTTATGGTTGTTCAAAACATTTCTCTAGGGCTACACAAATACACAATGTTTTATTTTGCAAAATTCTTTTCATGGGAAGGAACTTTTGTGTTTGGCTGATGGTAGATACTCTCCCAAATTTAGTTTCACTTAGTTTCTAAATAAGAGTGTGCATTTATTTGCCGTTCTAAAGTCATCTAGAACAGGTGCACCTGGAACTAAGACACACTAAGTAAGTTTTTGCTGTGTAAACAAAATATGCAAACATAAAGGAAATCATGCTAGATTTGAATTTATTTATAAGGCAATGTAGGGCAACTGTAACAACCACAGTAGTTAAAAATGTACTACTCAAGCTTTGACATAACCCTTGATTCCCAGAAGAAATGAACTATAACAGCTTGAGGCTCCTTCCTTGGTATTAAATTTACCTGATCTAAACTGTGATTGAAAGGACACAGAAAACCAGGGAAGATTCTCCACAAACTGGCTATTGTTACAATCACTAAGTAAAATAATCTAAAAAGCAGGTTAGAACCCCTGAGAAATGAACTAATAAACTTGCTTAGCTGGATCACCACATTAGGCAAATGTCTATGAATTTAAAGGCAGACTTTATAAAAGCAAGCTAAATATACCTGTCCATAAAGGCCTTACAAAAACTGAGGCATCCATGGAAAAGACTAAGCTACCAGAGCTTAATTGAAGATATCCCTTGTCATAAAAAAAAATAGAGATAAGCCTTGAAAGACAGACAGAGCACAACAGTACCACTCAGTATCTATTCAGGAGCATACCATGCTGCATGGAACAGTCTCTCAGGGCTCTGCAGCCTATAGGATCCTCCAAGTCTCCATATCCCCCCCTTCTCCAGACATGTGCCCCTGCAGCTGTATCTGGTTGCCTACCTGTAACACTGCTGGATCACAAGTAGGCAAAGTAATTCTTCTTTGGGGGTCCATGCTGGGATGGGGGGGGTGCAGAATAAGGTTGGGGGGCAGCAAAGCATAAAACCATTGCTGCAGTTAAGCAGAGTAGCCAACCCAAAAATTTTTTTGCTGATAATCTGCAAGTTTTTTTTTTAACTGAAAACTATACTTTTTTTACATTGGTTGGTGTTAAACCCCTACATTTGAACCCAGCCCTTGTTTAGGGCCTAGAAGAAGGGTTGCATTTACACTGCGTAAAACTTATGTCAGTAAAAACATGTCAGTAGAAAAGTGTGATCGTTGGTAAAAAGTTTATAGATTGTCAGTAAAACAAGTTGTTTTGGGCTGGCAACCCTGACTACATGTTCATAGAGTCATAGATTTTTAGGGGCTGGAAGGGACCTTGTAGATCGTCAGGTCCAGTCCCCCTGCACTGTCAGGAAAAGACAGCTGGGTCAAGTGACCCCAGCAAGGCACCTGTCCAATCTCCTTTTGTAGATTTCCAGGGTAGGTGATTGCACCACCGCTGGAGTAATTTATTCCACAGTCTGGACACCCTGACTGTGAAGAAGTTTTTCCTGGAAGTGAGCCTGAAGTGGCCTTCCAGGAGTTTATATGCATTGCTCTTGGTCTTCCCTAGGAGTGCCCTGGTGAACAGCTGTTCACCGAGCCCTTGATGTATTCCCCTGATGTAGCAGTCATCAGCTACCAAGTCCCCTCTCAGCCCTCCCTTCTGTAGGCTGAAGAGGCCGAAGTCCCGCAGCCTCTCCTCATATGGCTTGTCTTTCAAGTCTCTGATCATATGGGTGGCTCTTCTCTTGACCCTCTCAAGTTTTTCCACATCCTTGTTGAAGTGCAGTGCCCAGAACTGGACACAGTACTCTAGCTGCAGTCTCACCAGTGCAGAGTACAGTGGGAATATCACTTCCTTTGTTTTGCATGAAATGCAACGGTTAATACATGCTAGCTTGTTGTTTGCCCTGATGTTGATACTACCCATAGGTCCCTTTCATCAAAGTTAATCTATTGGCATTTTCACTAACATCTACATTTTTTTTCAATATGACTGAGTGACAGAAAAAAATTTTCAGGAATTCAGGGAGGAGAAAAAAAATATTCTACTTGTTACATTTTTTGCAGTGCTTATACGTTGATTGTTAAAATGTACCTACAATACCAGACAAGGTTCTTTGGGTAGATGTGTTATCATTTATTAGACCAACTAAATTGTTGGAAAAATTGTTCTTTGCAAGCTTTGAGGTACAAACACCCTTCTTTAAGCATAGGGAGAGTCTGTTGGTGTTTGGGTGTGCTTCTGCGTAGAATAGAAGCCTATATGCAGAATACAGGTCCGTATAAATACAAAGATGTGGCAGTGAGGATCTGAGGGAATGGGAGACAATAGGTGTCCTGCCTGTCTCGCACCTACTGTTTCCCATTCCCTCATATCCTCAATGCCATGCATTTGTATTTTCACAGGCCTGTATTTTGCATATTGGCTTCTATTCTACTCAAGAGGACACAAACACCAAAAGACTCTCCCTATGCCTGAAGAAGGGCATTTGTGCCCCAAATTGCAAAAGACAATTTTTCCAACTATTTAGTTGGTCTAATAAAAGATATCACATCTGTCCAGAGAACCTTGTCTCCCGATGTCCTTTAAACCAACATGGCTACAACCACCCTGTATACAATACCAGCATCTTCTGATCCATAAATAAATGAAAGATTTTGTCAAAAAACAAAGCCTTTGACTTGCTGATAGTATTGACATCTTTCAGCAATTCTCCTTTTATGGGGGAAAGAATTCCACTGGTTTGAAGAACTTATACCAATTCTTCTTTCACCAGATTAAAGGCAGGGAGCAGATGTAATAAATTATAGGGTGAAAAAATGGAGAGAAATTAGAAAAGGAAAAAAGGACAAGCAGTTTTGATGACTGAATTTTAAGCAGCAGAGTCTGATGGAGTGGGATAAGAAAACGATTTCTTTTTCTCTCTGCTTCATTCCAAAGTCTTCCTCATTCCCACGTCTTCCTAAGCCGGCATCGCCATCCTGCCCCCCCGACACACATTCTGCGTGTGGCCACTGCCACCCGCTTCTCTTTCCTGCCCCCCGCTCCACATTATCTGCCTCAGATAACCAGAATTTTTATATAACTACCACCCAGCATTCCCCACTTGTGCTGAATAACAGGGGTTTTACTGTATACAAATTAAAGGCTAAATATTTTCACAAAGTACGGTGCTACTCAATATATATAAAGGTGCCAAATTCTGGCTCTGATTGAATAATGTATGGCTTCTTTTTACTGAATTTAAACAACAGCTAATTAATAAATAAATAATAGTAATTTACAAATAAAACTGGGTTCACTAACATTCCAGAAACAGCCTGCAGTCCATTCTTGTGAATTAGTGTAACATTTGACTATTTCCATAAGGCTTTCTCCATCAGCCTTCAGAGGTTCAGCAGACACTATCAGTTACCCAAATTATACAACATTCTGGTCTGCAGTGCACAACTTTTTTTTGCTGCTAATGCACACAGCAGAGTCATCCACCCAACAGCATTAGGGTTTGGTCCTGTCATAAGTTCCTTGGCAAAAATAGTAGTTTGGAAGGACAAAACAGTCACAAAAGGATAACAGGTTATCCAAACCCAACCCAATTAGTGTACATCCTCTTGAATGACACCACCAGAATGAAGGTGCGGTGTGCTGGCTGCACAAACGTATTACAAACTGAGAACATCCTGTGTGAACAAGATCCCCACATCCTAATTATAGGCAGTCACCAGGCTGCACTTGTCACACATGTCACATTTTTATTACAATAATTCAGAGCTCAGGTCCCAGAATAGTACATTTCCCACCCCATTTTGTCACTAGAAATAAATGTGCCTGACAAAAATTTTTTGGAGCCCGAAATGTGAAGAATATAAGCAAACACTGATTGCGAACACTTGTGACAAATGGAGAATTTTGTGTGTAAGCTAGGAACTTTGTAGCAAGGAAGGCTGGTTCCAATGCATGTAAGTCCTAAGTAAGAAGCTGCTGTCCACAGATTCTGTATAAAATAATGAATGAAAGCAAACTAGTTATTACCATATTAAAAGTGGTAATGAGGTCTCTGCTATGGTCTGTGCTTTAAAAAGCATTCATTTTCTGCAAGAAATCCAGGGTTAGTCTCAATTAGGCTGGTGTAGTTCTGTGTTGTTGTTTTTTTTTTCTCCTGACATAATGTCAGCACAAGTGAAGTGAAAATCAGACCCAATATGAGCCAGTCTCTAATGCTCTGCACCCAGTAGAGTGGTTTGGGCCTGTGCAAAGTGAATAAAAGCTGCTGCTTCCCTGAGTTGCTAGCAGCATCTACAGTGGGATGAACAACCACATGCTGTACAAAGCACTGGAGGATTTGGCTTATTGAATTTACAGTTGACAGAAGACACAGCCATCTCCATTCATTTGGCACATCTTTTCCTGCTCATTTATGAGGCTGTGGATGCATGCCATTCAGCAGTTCACTAAGCAGGCTGCTCCTTTCCTACAACATCTCAGGGACATGCTGCACTTTGTTCCTCCTCCTCCCTAACAAGTCATGTCAGTTTTAGTAACAGAATGCAGGAAAATCCTTGCTGCTTCATCAGTGCTTGTGCACACAGGCTAGGAACAGATGTTGCATTTGTCCTGGGAAAAGTTGTGCCTGTATTTGTGCCAAAACAGAAAAGTACCAAGACTGGCATGGACACACATTGCCCTTCCAGTCAAGGTTTACTGACCAGCTGAATGCACTGCTGCTTTTCTGTCATTGATTCAATGATGCAGTCCCGGGCCAGCCATTCAGATGCATTTCATGATATCACAAGACAAACTGTTAATACTTCCTATTCCATGAACCTTTTTAGGATCTGTCCCAGGACAATGGACGTGGACATCTGAACAACTGCACTTTATCCAGAGATGAAATGACTTCTCCCAGGACAAATGCAAGGTACGTAGAGACAGAGACACAACACTTACAGCTTTTGGAGTTTATTTGCCCTTCTGGTACATCAGCAAAATAAAGCCAGCTCAGCTCAGTCTCAAGCACTCCAGTTGAGATTTGAAGGTGACGCATTTGAGCAACACTCTAAGTCAGGGGTTGGTAACCCTAACACTCATGCCAAAACATGGCACGTGAGGCCATTCTGCTTGGCACACCATAGCTGGCCCAGGCTCTGGACAGCTGCCACTGGCCATGGAGGACAGGCGGGAGACCAGATGGAGAGTCTCAGCACAGAGGTCCCTCAGAGCCCCGGGGAGAGGCCTGCAGGAGCAGCAGGGGAGAAGCTGCAGCGGCAGGAG
>JAGPOW010001711.1:969047-987533 GCA_030014935.1 Caiman crocodilus | reverse complement strand
CATGAGTTTATTTCTTGATTATTTATTATGATGTAAATAATTAAATCTTGTAAATAGTTCGAGAACTGTCTGCAAGGGTGCTTGATTGTACGGGGAGGCACTCCGCTTGGAGCACTGCAGTAGCTCCCCAGGGGGGCTAGGCAGGGCGACTGGCTACCGGGTACCCCAGGATCCCATTATGCAGGTGAGGGTGCATGTAGCGTCACACCTGGAGTTGCATGCAAAAATACAGCCAGAGGAACAGGTGGTTGTGGAGGTGTTTACCTTCTGAATACCAGCCTAATGGCTAGAACGCTTGCCTAGGATGTGAGACACCTGGAGGTTGGGCTTCTTTGAAAACTTCTGGGCTGGTTGTGAGCAGGGGGTGGTGATTCACCACATGGAGTCCACAGAGTGGCTTGCCTAAAACAAATATCCTGTGCTGCTGATGGAGGTGGGCAGGGAAAGAGTGGGGGGTTGTGAGGCACGTTTGCAGGAGCTTCTGCAAGCATCCAAGGTACCTGGAGCAATGTCAGGGTTCAGGGAAAGCTGCTGCTGTGGCTGGTGCAGGTAGTTTGCAACTTTTCTGGAACTTGCTGTGCCCAGCCAGGAGGTAGGGGGGATCTCTCCCCTGTGAGGGACAGCGAGTGGATCCCCAGGTGTCAGAGAAGCCAGGAGGAAGACTCCAGTGAACAGGGTGTTAAAACTGATGGATTCCAGGGTGAATTTCTCAAGAAAGAAAAAGGAAAGGGACTTTTCAACTGAGGCTCCTCATCTGTAGAATTCAGACCATCAAAGACAACATGGAATCAACACGTCTTTGTGAAAACCAATCTTCAATAGATAAAGCCACACATACTAGCATAACGCAGGCAATGTGGCCTCCTAGTGAGGGTCCTGGACTTGAACTTCATTAAGCTGCATGTTTCTTTTGTCTTTACCTATATTATGTCTGCATGATCTTTGGCAAGTCACCTGATGTCCTTGCATGACATTTTCCTCATCTGTAAAAAAAGAGGTGATATTTACCTATTTTATAAAACACAATGAGAACTGCAGATGAAAAGCACTGTATAAATGTTAGGCATTATACAGAGCAGACTCCATTAAAACAAGTCTGCTCTAACATACTAATTGGCATGCTCCAGCAGCCTTGGAGTCTCTTGTATTCAGCATCCCCACACTTCAAAATGGTGGCAGGAGCACTTTAACTAAAGCTTGTTGAATGAGCTTTAGTTAAAATGTTCCTGGTGCTATTTTGAAGCACAGGACACTGAATACATAAAATACTGATGGTGCTTTAATTAGAGTGGCTCTCTGGAGCTACTCTAATTAAAGCACACCAAACCACACCCTGACCCCCTGACATGTAAAGACACCCTATGTGTTTCAATGTTATGTTACTGAGTGCATTTACAGACACTTAAGACTGACTGATAGACTGAGATCTATCATTCTCAAGAAATGGTGCAGAGATTTGAAATACTGGTATTTAATCGACCTTTATAGTGTTCTACTACGAAGTACTATCTTTTGCTTGTCCCATCATCATTGCTATACTTATAGCAACTATTATGTTTTAGAAGTGTGCTTTGGGCTCTCATCTGCAACAACAGATTGAGATGCAATACCTGTGGCCTATAATATTCTAACAAATGTCATAGTGCTTAGGAAGTTACATTCTTGTGTGAATATAGCCTGGATGTCAACCAGACTGCTACAGTCTGTTTGTATGGCTTGGCTGCCTGTCAGCCTAATAGAATTGCCTTCATTTGTTCATTAGTAAATAAAGTCAAACATGATTCACACAATCCCTTTATGGTAAAACAGAATTTGATGATATAGAGTTTTGCTGATAATCAACAGTAAGGTGACCATATGTCCCAGTTTGGCCAGGGCAGTCGCAGATTTTGGAGGCTGGTCCCAGCTGGCCAGTGAAAATTAAAATGAGCATCCTAGGCATGGTATGCGGGGCAGGGAGATGGAGGGGCATAAGCTTTGAAATAAGAAGCCCTAGCAGACAGCAAAATTGCTCTAAAATGGGTTAATTTGATTAGTAGAATCACCATTAAAAAGAGGAAATGATTGTTAACACCTGTGAAGTAAGGAACAATTGGTCATTAATAGGCCATTGACTCTCTTAGCTGCCTGAATAGTAATATAATAGCTGCACCACCTGTCCCATCCCCACCTCTGCCAGCAGCAGCCCTGCTGACTTGGGGGGCAGGGGGGGGTTAGTGTCCCAAATTTCACATTGTCCCATATGGTCACTGTCACAGGGGGAGAAGCCCCAAGGAAACTCCAGAGCTCCCGGAAGGAGCCGCGGAGGCAGAAGCGGGCGACAAAACAGAAAGAAAAGAAAAGGAAGAATTTAAGTTACTTACCGCAGGAGCTGAGGGATCGCCGGAGAAGCTCCGGCCCCCAAGAGGCCGTTTTGGTGTGGCCAAAATGAAGATTTAAATCACCTGTGGACTGCGGGTGACGTCAGTGCAGGCCAGCAGCTGACAGAGATAAAAGAGACGACCGCGGCAAAGAGCGGGGCCGTGTGTGGCTGCCAGGAGTAGGCCAGGTTGACAGAGACCTGGAGGCACAGAACACTGGAGCTGACTGCCGGCACATGCCCTGGAGGAGAGAGAGAGCCCAGAGGAGAACGGTGTCTGAAGGATGGCACAGCTGCAGCGGGTGAGCCGGGGAAGAGCGGGGAGAGAGCCGCATCAGCGTGGAGAGATCCGTGACCCAAGGAAGACCCAGAGAGAGGACTGCAGTCGGAGGTGGATCCAGGAGAGAGGCTGCAGCTCTAGGAAGACCTGGAGAAGGGACGGCAGGGCGGTGTGGACCCAGAGAGAGGGAGCCACGTCGGGGAGAACCCGGAGAAAGGGTTGCACCAGCGGGGACAGGGCAAGGAGTGGTGGGTAGCTGGCCTGGAGGGTGAGGGCTAGCAGGCTGAGTCATGGGTAGTGACTTGATAGGGGGACAGAAGGGCAGAGGCCCTGACGTCATTAGGCAGCAAGCTGTGTTTAAGTTCAGTAGGGTTTCTTTTGGTTGTGTTACCCGGGGTTTGAAGGGGCTGAGCGTGGTGGTAGGGGGAGTGAGGAAAAGGTGAGCTCATCGGTGACGTGCCTGAGGGAGCAGCAACAGGAACACCAAGATCCTCCGGGTAGGGTAAGGGCAAGGTGAAAGGGGAGGAGGAGCCTCGCAGAAGACCTCTACCGTAGGTAGCTGAAGAGGGTAACCACACTGCAGGAAGCCCCACCCACTGGAAGATCAAAGTCGTGGCAGGCGAGAAGGGGCGGACCACGGTGCGGAGAGAGACCTGCCCCAAAGCTACCTGCAACGGCAAGCCAGATATCTGCAAATCCTTGGAGCAAGGAAGCCCGAGGTAGGATGTTCGACGCCCAGCGGCTACCGTCACCCTAATCAACACACTTTCTTAAATGCAGCCAGATACAAATCCTGGTATCTTGTGCTTTTCTTTTAGTGGATTCAGTGCAATAATGCATAGTCCAATCATACACAGCATTCATGTAATGTAGCCATCCAAAAATCAGTCCTGGTAAATTAGATTCACAGGGCCAAATTCTCAGTTGGCATAACTAAGAGAAGCTTCACTGGGTGACATCAACTTATACTACATGAAGATATGCACTGAGAAGTGTAACAGAATTAGAGAGCAGTACCTAAAAGTGAGTTTGTATGAGCAGAGGGAGAAGGAGGCCTCTTCTTAGCTTGCAAGATCTGGTGCCTGAAGTGAGGCAGTTAATATTGTTTTTGACATTTAGGCAAGAGAAAAATCATCAATAAAATTAAAATAAACATGTTAACTCATAGTGACACTGAGACAATCTTCTATGGCTGCCCTGCAGCATTTTGTTCATTCCCTTTTCACTTTAGTGCAATAAATCCCACAGTAATTTTTTATGTTCTGGTTTCAGGAAATATAATAATAAATATTTAAATGAGAGAAAGGAACAGAAGCAGATTCTCACACCATAACTAAATTCACAGACATTCCATTCCCTTTGGTTATCGTCAGCACACACATTTAATTTATAAACAAAAAAACTTCAAATGAGCTTTAATTTCCGTACACAGAAATATTTTTCAGTTCTTGGCAAGCATACTAATCTATGACATATTCTAAGTAATCTTGCATTTTTTCTATTATGTCTTGCTACAATAAGGACAAGATTTGGTGTTCCAGGGTTCTTCTTGCCCCCCTCCTGTCACCTCCCCCCAGCAACTACAAAAATCACAGCTGTTATCCCTGAATGGAGATATTAATTAGGAACTTCAGATGTGCGTATGGGGTGCACAATTCACATCTACAGTCATTGTAACACTGGAGTCTGCATATCTCAGGCAAAGGCTCATCTTATATTTAAGGCACTAGACTGAGAATCAAGACACTGGGATTCTTTCCTCAGCTATGCCACAGTTCCTCTGTGACTGTGGGCAACTTGCTTAATTGTTTTATGATTCTGTTTTCCCATTTACAAAGTGGGCCTCTGGGATGGTGCCATCTCTCTCCAAAATTCAGTCCATGACTCACTCTAAGATGTCTCCGTCTTAAGAAGGAGGCTATCCCTCTATCTGGCCATTTTAAAAGAAACTGAACCATGTCTTTATCTCAGCCTTCAGCATAGATCTTCTATAGACTGAATAGCTAGCAGGATGCCTTAGATTCCAGCAAGATCCCTCATAAATTGCCACTGGTTCTTGGATTGAAAGAGGTGGTGGCAGTTAGAAGAATGGAGAGAGGATGGAGAAGAGGTCTCACTGAGAAGGACAGCTAGAAAACCAGCAGGTGTTTGGGGAAAGGAGACATGAGAGTCTCAGCCCACAGTGGTGATGCATAGGCGGTGCGTGTACACCCCCTGAGAGTGCCAGTGCACCCCCTGACCAGCCATGCTTTCCATTTAGGTTATGGGCAGTAGGGGCAGGTGGGAACACCGGTGCCCTCCCATTGAATGCTGGCTGATCGCTGCCACTCACAGAAGTGGCTGCAGTGATCAGGCATTGTAGGATTGGCCACAGGGGACTGCTCCCCCTCCCCCCCAGGTAGAGAGATTGCCTGAGGTTGGCGGGACTGGTTGTAGGGGGGGGCATGTGCCCCCCCTGACTAAGGCAGCACCCACCAGTTGCCCATGTCAGCTCAGGCCGCCTTCTGAGGACTCTCAGCCCCTACTCCCTGGTAATTACTTCTGTGATGTCACCAAAGCCCTTTAACAGTCCAGGGCACAGATTCTGGGTCTGAAGAGCATGCCTGTGCAGACTGCTTGCACTGATAGGATCATCAGATCTAATTTTTAACCAGGGTTGTATAAAAACATTTCTCATTCTACATACCTAAAATATCCTGTATAGGGCAACATGGAAACGATAAGACTTTGTATGTTATATTTCATGGCTTTTGCCCATCTGTATGAAGAACAGATGGGGCCACCTCTGCAGATTAAGGTTACTAAAATAGACATACCAAAAATAGCTGATGTGATCCTTGGGTGTATAAACAAGGAAGCAGTGATTAGGAGTAGGGAGATGATTTTAACTTTGTACAGTAAAACCCAGATACCCTTAAACCTTGCAAAGATGAGGGCTTGCAAAGTAGCTGGTGACATATACAGCCACAACAAACTGTGAGGGAACAATGAGGTGCTCCAACTAATGGAATAGGGGTCCTTTGAATTAAAAACTGCAACAGCCACCTGAGCAGTTGGTTTTTAATTTGGCAACTTGCTGTGAGCTAAGCACATGGAGAACTACCCTGATACAATAATCCAAGTAGTGTGATATAATGGAATGCTGCATGGAGTTCTGGTACCCACATATTAGACAAGAAAGTGCAGAGGGGAGTTGCAAAAACGATTTGAGGGATGATAAATACCTTATAGTGAGAGACTTCAAGAACTCAATCTGTTTATCTGATTATCAAAGGGAAGATTATAAAGTGGCTTGACAATCGTGAATTAGTAGCACCTCACCTCAAGCAGAAATGAACAGGTACTAAAAACTCTAATCTAGCAGAGAAAGGCATAACAGAAGCCAATGGCTGGAAGATAAAAAGCCAGACAAATTCAAATCATGGGGGGAAAGCTCAACTTGATAACAGTAATGCTAATTCACTATTACAGCAAGGGACGTGGAGCTTATCTCTATTTCTTGTAGTCTTCAAATCAAGACTGGATGCCTATCTGGAAGATATGTGACTCAGATAAACATTTTGGGCTCAATACAGGAGTAACTGGATGATATTCTATGGCCTGCGGAATACAGGAAATATGACTAGATGACTTAATGGTCCCTTCTGGTTTGGAAATATTTGAATAAAACCTACACAGCACAGATTTCAAAGACAAAGGGGTCTTGATATATATGTTCTCCGTAAAAGTATTAGCCAAACTGTTAAATTAAACTCAAGGAAATGAAAACGAGTGGACATAATTTATTACTCGCATATTGGCTGAGTATGTCCCTGTTTCGCAAGGAACACAGCTGAGAATTTATAGGAAATACCATAAAATCAAAGATGGCACTCCCTGAAAGAGCATGTTTAAAGATTTCACTGGTGAATATTAGTTTGTGTGATGAGGTGGAGGGTAAACTTAAGAGACAAATAAACCTACAGAAATTACTACAGATAGCAAGGATGTGTCAGAGCACTCAATCCACCTTCTTGCTTGTGCACTATTGTTCCCTGAAGTCCTTGGAGATAGCAACATTAGTAATTGAGAAAGTTCTAATAAAAATTGCTACAGCCCACAGTTTTCCTTCAAAAAGCCAAGAAAGTTACCAGGAGAGTTTGTGCTAGGGGACAAGGCACAGGATAAAGAGACAGAAGTCTTGGGGTGCTTGTACATGCAACAGGGGTTTAGTTTGGTTTAGCTCTCCTTAAATTGAAACAGTGGGCTTACCTGCCTCTCCCACAGTGGGAGAGGGGGTGAGCTGCCAGCAGGCTGAGCAGACCCGGAAGCTTGCCCCACCCTCCCACAGGAGAGGCAGGTAAGCTCCAAAATCTCGTGCACCATCCCTGCCTCATTGCCATGGCCTGGGACCCCCAGAAACAGCTAGCTTACCCCTGGTGCAGAGTCACAAGGTTGCAGGATGGCAACTGGGTGTGCTGGTAGTGGGAGAAAGTGGCAGGAATGGTGCACAGGGTGGTGGAAGCCCACCAAGCCTGAGCGGTAGTAGCCCAGAAGGGTGCCTCCAACAAGTGAGAGTAGTAGACTCAACTCTGTGGACATGGTGCAGACGTGGAGCAGCACCATCTGCCCTGGGCTCTTCTGAGGCCTACACCCAGACAGAGCTCCTGGTAGGGTCGGTAGCCCCTTGCTCCCGTGTCTATGCGGGAGGCTCGGTGGGGTTCCAGAGCCAGCGGGAGGGGGGGGCCTGGTGGTTTCCTTTCCTGTCCCTCCTGTGCCCAACTTAGGGCTCTGGAGGAGCAGGTACAGGAGCTCCAGGCTGAGGTGAGCAGGCTGCAGAGGACAAAATTGACTCATATTTCTGTTCACTGCAAGACCAGTCATCCAGTGTAGTCCCCGCAGGACATGCGTTCAACACAGGAGTGGCAGAAGGTGTCCGCCAGATCCAAGGCTGCTCGGCCTAGCATGGTGGAGGCTCCCCAGGTGCAAGTGGGGAACAGATACGAGGCCCTGGCAACTGTGGCAGAGAAGGACAAAGGGGATGCCTCCAGCGGGGATGATGCCACTCCACCTAAGACACAGACAGTGCAGAGAGGAACTATCAGGAGGAAGAAATGCTGGGTCCTCATTATTGGGGACTCCATCGTAAAGGGAATGGAGGGACCCATCTGCCAACCCAACCCCATGGCACAACAGGTCTGTTTCATGCCTGGGGCTCGGATTCAGGACATCACAGAGAGGATCCTGGCCTACATTTGACCATCAGACCAGTACCCCATGGTTCTCATCCATATGGGAACAAATGACGTGGCCAGAGGCAACCCAGACTGCATCATGAAGGACTTCGAGCCTTGGGGGCCAAGCTCAAGGAGATGAGGGGAGAGAAGGTATTCTCCTCTAATCTCTCGGTGAGTAGGCATGGACGACAACATGAGGCTTGCATTGGCAAGGTCAACCAGTGGTTATAAAGTTGGTGTCACCAGACAGGCCTTGGGTTCCTGGATAATGACCCATACTTCATGCAGCGTACTTCCTTGGGTGGGATGGGCTACACCTCTCTCCTAAAGGCAAGCGTGTCTTCTCTTCCAGGTTGGCTGATCTCGTGTGGCATGCTTTAAACTAGCTTCACCAGGGGGTAGGGCCACAGGAGGACTTGAGGACAACTCCCAACCAAGACAGGTGACATGCACAAGGGGTACCCAGGTAAGCAACAGGGGTCCAGATAGTCCTGGGAATCAAGGGGTGGCACACACATCAATTCAAGGCCTTAAATGCCTCTACTCCAATGCTCATAATATGGGGAATAAGCAGGAAGAACTCGCCCTCCAGATAACTAGTTTAAACCCAGACATACTAGGGCTCACAGAAACATGGTGGGATTCATCCCGCAACTGGGAAGTTAACATTAGGGGCTATAGACTATACAGGATGGATAGAATGGGGAGGAAAGGTGGAGGTGTGGTGCTCTACATCAAAGAGCAATACACATCCTCAACCAGTAGGATGGGGTCTGAGGAGGGGCAGGCTGAAGTGCTCTGGGTCAGGATACAGGGGGGTCATGGGGAAAGGGACTTAACGGTGGGGATCTACTATAGACCTCCCAACCAAGGGAAAGAGCTGGATTGCAACTTCTCGGGTCAGCTTGTAGAGGCACTTAAGGCAAGGGATATAGTTGTCATGGGTGATCTAAATTACCCAAACATCTGCTGGGAGAAGCAGTCAGACAGATCTGGCCACTCATGAACATTCCTTGCTGAAATACATGACCTCCACTTAACCCAGGAGGTGCACAGTCCCACTAGGGGGAATATCCTGCTGGACCTGGTCCTGGCCACAGGTGGTGACCTGGTGAGGGGACTACAGGTCCTTGACCACCTGGGCGATAGCAATCATTGCTTGCTGGAATTCACTATGCAGCACAGGGTGTCAAGGACCTGCAGCAAGGCAGTAGCCCTTGACTTCAAGAGGGCCAACTTCAATGAGTTGAGGAGATTAGTGGGAGAGGCACTGGGTCCTCGAGAGTAGGGGAACTGGGTGCCCAAGATGAGTGGTCATTCCTTAAGGAGACAATACTCAGATTTCAAGGGGTGACAATCCCAACAAGAAGTGAAGGGGGCAAGAGTGCCCAAAAGTCCCCCTGGCTCACCAAGGACATTCGGGAATGCCTGGTTGCCAAAAGGAGGCATACACCCAGTAGAAGAGAGGGGCTATCACCAAAAAGGAAAATACCTCCACCACTTGGGTCTGTAGAGGGGGCTGTTAGGAAAGCTAAGGCAGATACAGAACTAGGGCTAGTATCAAGGATAACAAAAAGTCCTTTTTTAAATACATGTATGAAATCCTTTCATACATATGTGAAGAAGGCACCGGGTAATGTGGGGCCCCTGCAGGATATGTTTGGCAATCTGGTGGTTATATCAGAGGAAAAAACAGACCTCTTTAACAATTTCTTTGCCTCCATTTTCTTGTACAGGGACCAGGACTCTCCTACCAAGATTCAGGATGGACTCAGGAGAAACTTTGCTAGGCCTAGGTTCAGGGAGGACCGAGTTAGAGAACTTCTGGAGGGGGTGGATGTGTTCAAATCAGCAGGTCCAGATGCTCTCCACCCCAGGGTGTTGAGGGAATTGGCAGGGGTTATCATGGGGGCCCTGGCACGGCTTTATGAGCACTCATGGTGCTCTGGCCAGGTGCCGGATGACTGGAAGAAGGCCAATGTAGTCCCCATCTTTAAAAAAGGGAAGAGGGAGGACTCGGGCAACTATAGGCCTGTTAGTCTTACTTCAATCCTGGGGAAGCTCTTTGAGAAGATTATCAAGGAGCACATCTGTGAAGGACCAGCAGAGGGGATGATGCTCAGGGGCAACCAGCATGGTTTCATTGGGGGCAGGTCCTGTCAGACCAACCCAATTGCTTTCTACGATCAGGTCATAAAATCATTGGATTCAGGTGTCACAGTGGATGTAGTCTTTCTGGACTTCAGGAAGGCCTTTGACACCATCTCTCCCCGACTTCTCATTAGAAGCTAGGCGACTGTGGCGTTGATGCCTACACAGTCAGATAGATTGCAAATTGGCTAAGGGGTTGTAGTCAGAAAGTGGTGGTGGACGGGTCATATTCAACCTGGAAGGACGTGGGCAGTGGAGTCCCCCCAGGGCTCAGTCCTTGGGCCCGCACTGTTCAAATTCTTTATAGCAAGTTGGATGACGGGGTGAAAAGAACCCTGTTTAAATTTGCAGATGACACCAACATTTGGGGTGAGGTGGGCATGCTAGAAGGGAAGGACAGATTACAGTGGGACCTGGACAGGTTACAGGGGTGGACAATAGGATGGGATTCAATACTGCCTAAGTTCAGGGTGCTGCACTTAGGCAGTAGGAACCAGCAGCACCCTTACAGCCTGGGGAACTCCCTTCTCAAAAGCAGAGTGGCAGAAAGAGATCTTGGAGTCATTATCGACTCCAAGATGAACACGGGCTGACAATACGAGGACACGGCCAGTAGGTTTAGCCGTACCTTGTCATGCATCCATAGATGCATCACAAGCAGGGCCAAGGAGGTGATCCTCCCTGTCTATATGACACTGTTCAGGCTGCATCTGGACTACTGCATCCAGTTCTGGGTGCTGTTCTTCAGTAGGGATGTGGACAGCATTGAGAGGGTCCAAAGGAGGACCACTCGCATGATCCGGGGACAGCAGGGCAGACCCTACGAGGAGAGACTATGGGACTTTATCCTTTTCAGCCTTCACAAGAGAAGGCTGAGGGAGGACCTGGTGGCCATCTATAAACTTACTAGGGGGGACCAGCAGGGATTGAGAGAGAACTTGTTCCCCCGACCACCTCCAGGAGTAACAAGGATTAATGGCCATAAGTTGTTAGAGAGTAGGTTTAGACTAGACATTAGAAGGCTCTACTTCACAGTCAGGGCGGCTAGGATCTGGAACCAACTTCCAAGGGAAGTGTTGCTTGCTCCTACCTTGGGGGTCTTTAAGTGGAGGCTTGACGTTTACCTAGCTGGGGTCATTTGAGCCCAGTTTTCTTTCCTGCCCAGGGCAGGGGGTTGGACTAGAAGACCTACAAGGGCCCTTCCAACCCTACATCCGTAAATCTATGGGCTTCCCCAACCTTGGATGGGTTTTATCTTGCTACATTACAAAGTCATTTAAAGCAGAATATGCTGCTGAGCATGTAAATAGCAATGCCATTACAGCAGTGGAAAAGGGCAATTAAGCCTTTTTAAAGACCAATCTTGCGTGTACAAAGGCTGTTGGGTTCTATTTATCATTCTAACACTGATTTGCTCTGTGATTTCATCGATGCCTCCTTTCTTTGTGCCTTAACGGACATTTTGTCTGTTTCATCTGTTTTAAATATAAGCTCTTTAGAGCAAGCTGGTCTCTTGTTGCATACTTGTATAGGACCTCCCACATGTTAGGGCCTCAACGTACTGCTGCCAGGAAAATGATGATGAGTTTTCAGATGGTCACACAGCTGATGCAGCATGCTTGAGAATTCTACCCAGCCCATATTTAGTGGTTCTTCAGAGGGAAGGTGATGAACCTGTAGAACTACTTTGGATGCATATTGGAAAAGTCTTTTTTATCTGATCTCCCAGATCAGTAAAACAGGTACAGCTGTGCATGGACTACGGGTGGGTGCCTAACGGCTGTTCTACTTGCCTACAAAATCACTGACTGTAGAGAAGGCCAGAGAATGAAAAGGGTATAAAATCAAGCATTCTTGTATAGAGCACATTGCACATTCAGTTATGTCTCACCACCAAACCCAAATGGGAAAAGACCTGAGGAATCCTGATGGGGAGGTGATCATGTCTCAAACCATAATGCTCCTGAATATGGGACCAGGTCCCTCCACTGGCTGAAGTCAGTGCAGCTTCACTGAAGCTAATGAAGCTACAGGGGATTGATTCTGATGATGATGTATACCTTGAAAACAAGGTAAGTAGCTTCTGTAGTCATCAGAACCCTAAAATGGAATTAAAGCCCCATAAGTCATATTATCCTGGTTCTGTTTGTATGCAGCATGGCTCAGAATCCCAGGTCCATGCTCTAGAAAATCCACATCTCCATCTTGCTGTTTCTTCTCATACTCTGTGGCCCTCCAGCTCCTCAGTTTTCCACTCCTCTTTGCAGTCTGCTTTCTTCATCACAGCAGACTTCCCCATTGAACACACCTATGTCCTCTTCTAGCAGTGTCATAATAGCTTTACAGGTTAGTGTTGTGGTATCTCTGGGTCCAGCCAAGGATCAGGACCTCATTGTGTTAGGCACTGCACATGCATTTACTAAAAATAGATCCCTTTCCTAAAAAAGTTACAGTCTGAGCAAGTGACAATCTATTATTCGCTTCCAGTATAGCTTTGTCTCATCACTGTCTCCACATCAATGCTGCTACAGCAGTCAATCTGATACTATTGATTGGTAACTTGAGTAATTCACATGTTACATTATACTCACAAATTACAAGATTGATTTTACATGGATTGTAGTATTTTTAATGCTGTGGTGTATCCATTTCATACTGTTCCAACATGCTGTGCCAAATTCTGCTCTCAGTTTTATTTTAGCAACCCCGCTAGCTTCAGCAGGGTTGTACAAGCGTAATTCTGACCAGAATTTGACTTTCCAGATCTTTGCATCAGGAAGTATATCCCTTCTTTTCAAAACTGTTAGGATATATTACACTTTCTCAGTGTTACACCTCTTAAAATGAGATGAACTCTTATGTATTAAGAATAACGAAGGCTGCAATCAAGAAAAGTATTAAGCCTATGTAAATCTTTAGGCACCTAAGAAGTTTCCTTAATTTCTCTGGAACAATTCTCGTACTTAAAGACGTACACGTTGAAGTCTTCTGGTGACTAGTCTCACAGGGCTCAGTCTAGAGAGAGAGCCCTAGCAGTCAGGCAGGAACCCCACAGGTGCAAGTTACTGTGGCAGTAGGCTAAGGAGGGAATTAGCCTGCACCTGCACCCAGTCAGCTGACGGGAAGAGGCAGGGCCCTGGGCATGTATAAATCCCAGGGCTGGGACTAAAGAGTTAGTTCTCTGTCAGCAGCCAAAAGGAAAGGAGCTCTCCTAGAAGAAGGTAGCTGGAGATGTGTGACTGCCTGTTCTGCTTCTGGTAGGAAGGGGCTATAGGAGCTCATAGGTACTGGTGGTGGGGGGAGGCTCAGTAAATTGAAAGAGAAGTTTGTCTTCTAAAAGGGGCTAGAGTGTGGACCCTGTGTTATGGTTGTGTGGTAGCCCAGGGGCTTGTGCTTTCTGTTGTTATTTAAAGTGGTGGACTGAGATAAGACTATTTGGGGGGAGGAGGCCTCATTAGGGGACTATAGTATGGGGGCCCCAGTGCCAGGGGGTGCAATGACAAAGTGGGTGAGCAGGCCCCCACACCAGAGAGGGTACAGTTACTAAGGACGACTAGCTGAGGCCTCAATACAAGAAGACAACATCTATATAACATCTATGAGGCTTGGGGTGTGGTAAAGGGATGGTTTTGGAGCCACGCATCTAGCCTATAAGGCTTGGGGGTATCATAAGGCACCACCTGAGTGTGGGAACCAATAAAGGGGTCTAGGAACCCACAGGGTTTAGAAGAGGCTGTCAGAACTGTGACTGAGCAACACGAGGGCAGCCTCCCATCATTTATAACAGTAATATGTGGCAGGAGAGATTAGTAGGCACCCATGTGGTGGAGCTGGCACGGTCACAATGCCCTAGGGACATCAAGGCCATCCCTGGGGTGGCTGTATCATGACAGTTAGGATTTATTTTAGGAGTGGGTTCTTCAAAGAAAGCATGTGGACTTCCACTGTACAAGGTTGTACTATGTAAAGCAAGCCCTGAAAAATTACCAGAATTCTCTCTCCAAGATAAGTTCCACAGTTCCAGTTTCTAGGGAATTTCTATGGATATTAAATACAGAATTATGGCTTTAATCTCACAACCATCAGCTTTCTATTGCTGCATTTCAAGTACATGAATCAAGGTATTCTGTTCTCATTTATGCTAATGCAACCCACTGATTTCAGCAGAGCTATACAGGTGTAACTAAGAGTCAGATCTAGCCCCATACTTTATATGCTGGAAGTGTAAATAATTCTGCTTTCACCTCTTCCTATAACCAGCCACAAGGAAATTCTACCACCCTTGATTACTAGATTTTGCTCCTCTGTACTGGGGAAAGGTTACCTATTACTTTCAAGTCACTCTCTGAGCTTCTCAAGGCTTTATTTTTCAAATGTTCTTTTTAGTAATAGCTTTTGAATAGCAGCAGGACATTGCCAAGGCACTCATAAAATATATTGAGCTAATCAACTAGAAATAGTCACTAAATACAAAGTGCAGAGATGCGAAAAATATCCAGTTTACATGAAATATATCATATCTCACCCAGTAGCAAAGCAATACTATATAATATCCACTGTTCCTATACAAGAAAGGTTTCTCTACCATCAGAAAAAAAACTGCAAGGCCCTGGGAAGGTCCATTACAAAATCTGCCCACAAAAATATTAAATCCATGATCTGTGCTTGCAGCAAGACAAATATTTCATTGTACTGCATGTTCAGCTAAAAATATGCTGGGAGGCTAAATGGATAAATCAATAGATTACACATGTGGATCTATCTCCAAAAAGAAGCCGTCATTCCACTATAAGAAAATAAACAACAAATATACAATTGCTGGTGAAATACAGATTTAATTGGGTTGAATATAATTTTGTAACTCATCATACACATTCATGCAACAATCAGTAATGCTGCCAGCTGCAGAGCAAAAGACTCTTTAAGTATACATACAGGTATCTAAACAAGTAGCCCATTTGGAAAATGTGTCAGAAAGAACAAATAAGGCATACATTACATGGAGAAAAAACATTAGTTAAGCTGAACATCTGTAGAATATTGATATTAGGTACACAGCAGTGATCCAGACAGAGCAACATTTATGTGGAGATTTTCAAAAGGTCCTTGCAGGGGCAAGTACATGGACAGTAGGGCTGTACAAAATTTCAGCAGCAATTTCATTTTGGAGGTGTTTTGGCCTGTTTTGGTGCCCAAAACACCAAATCTGAAACTAAATGGAAGGTTCCAAAACATCTCTGAAATGAAACAAAATTATCTGAAACATTTTGGAAATCTTTTGGATGTTTCAGAGCCAGGCTTGCAGGGAAACAGAAACTAAGAAGAGGGAAGGAGAAGAGGGGCAGAAGGACTGCTCTGATATTTGCATCCGTAGCTGGCCAGTGTCTTCGAGCTGTCCCTGAGGTCCCTTCCAATCCCAGTGCTCTGGGGGGAGAGACAACAGCCTGCTGTCATCCTGTGTGCAGATCTAGGGGCCTGCGCCCCCTGGGGGGAGTCTGGCACAGTCCTGCAGCCCTCCCAGGGGGCACAGACCCCCCAGATCTGCATGTGGGATCACAGCAGGCTGCCACTGCTGGCTGGGACCAGCACCAGCACTCAAGGTTTCTTCGTGCACCCCACACCAAGCACAGCTGGGGAGCCACGGGAAAGGCCCCCATGGCTGTCCTGCCCAGCCCCATCCTTTGCCCAACCCAGACTCCCGGCACTTAAAAAATAAATAAATAAAAGCCCCGCACTCACCAGTTGTAGCAGGGGACCTGGGGCTCTGGGGCTTCCTGGCAGAGCCCCCAACCCTGTGCAGCCCCTGCTTCCCAATCACCCCCCCCGATGCCCTTCCCACACCCAGCCTCTTGGCAGTTAAAAAAAAAAAAGCCTGGTACTCACTGGTGCAGGAGTGGTGATTAACTGCCCCATGCCGCATGGGGGGCTCTGCCATGAGTGCCCAGAGGCCCCAATTGCTGCTCCTGCATCCAGTGAGTACAAGGCCTTTTTTTTTTTTTAAAGTGCTGGGACTAGGCTGGAGCTGGCCAGGCGGGGGATGGTGTCGGGCAGGACAGCCATGGGGGCTTCACTGCACCAGCCCCTGCCTGGGGAGAGGCAGGCACAGCTGGAAGAGCCGTGGGAGAACCTGCAGCCACCCAGCTGTGCCTGCCTTTCCCCACCCAATCCGAATCTCCAAAACAGCATCAAAACTTTGCAACAGATTCAGATGAATCGAAATGGAGCAGTGATCTGAAACACGGAAATGAATCACTGTCCTTCAAAATGGCTGAATCCAAAATCAAAACAAGACATCGCCATTTTGCACAGCTATAATGAATCTGCTGATCCAATATGGGTCACCTGGTCTGGACCAGGCCCCAGACAGGCCACCAGAGCTGAGCTCAGCTTTCTCTGAGCAGTCTTCAGTCTTCAGAGCTGAGCCTTGGTGGCCTTCTGGTTCAGTTGCCTTTAGGCTCAGGTGGGCCAGCAGTAGCAAAGAGTTCCCAGCAGTGAGGAGCACATCTGGTTCCAGTTTTGGTGCTGGATGTGTCTCACCACATTCCTGGTCTTCAGGCTGCCTTTCCTTGCATGGCCACTGTGCCATGCTCCAATCGGAGGCCCAGCTTCCCAGCCATGGAGCAGCAGCTATGTCAGTCATGGTCCAACCACCTGGGCTGCGGTGCAGAGGTAAGCCAAGTGGGGGCCTGCCACAAACTCTATAAAACACACATTATAGCCACTTTAAGAATGGTGTACCTTGCGGCAAGGCACTGTTGGTGCCTGCCACTTTAAGGGCTTGGAGCTGGCAGCTGCCAGGTGCCTGATGAGGGCAGCCATTTTTAATCTAGGGCTGCCCATATAAACATGGCAGTTCTGCTGCTAGAGGGGCTGCTGGTATCATCTGGAGGTAAGGGAAGAGCTGTAGGGGATGGTCAGGAGGCTCCTGGTCCTGGGCATGACCTAAAACTGCACCCATTCAGGAGTGGGTGGCCTGGTGGGGCTCTCAGTGGTGCGGTGTTGTTTTTCTGAACTTGTATTTGTACAGAATCATGCAAATGTAAGGGGTTGCACTGTAAATTTGTATACCCCTCTTCTTTGGGATCCATGCAATCATTGTATCTATCTATACCCAAACTACCTAAAATATTTTGGACCTCCAATTCCCATTCAAATTAATAAAAACTATGCTCTGGAACACTGCATCCTGGGATATTTGTCCAAAATCCCATGGAATTTTTTCTAAACAGCACAAATCTCTGTGGGCTGAACAAAAGTGTCATAAACCAGCATAAACAAAGCAGTGTGCATATGCTTTTGATATGGTCATATTAGTTAAGTTAAAATGGAAACATCTTTTCTGTGTAGTTAAGTCCTTCAGGCAGCTTTGAATGGCTAAGATTGATGTTCAGGCCAAACATCTGAAAAACAGTGTGGGTAATTTTCTGCAGCCCTTAAACTCACTGAGTAGCTTTTATTTGGAGTCAGTGCAGTAATTGTCATCATGTCAGTCAGAGTATGGATAGATGTACATGTGAAAAACTTCAAATACCACCTTTAATAGGAAGAGCCTCACCACCATACAAACATACAGTTCCCTCCCAGCTAAAGCTCCTCAACAAGTAACAGATCTGATGCTGTTGCACTGTGCTACAGCTGGAAGGGTGGGTAAGCAGGTATCCCAGCATTCCTGTTGGCCACGATTTCCCAGTGGCTTCCAAGGACAGTTGAGTGGAACCAGCAGAGCCTTACTGGCTCCTGAGATAGTAAATTCACCTGCCCAAGATTCTCGGATGGGGACTCTTACCCACTGTTTACCTCCAAGTGAGTCTGGAGAGGGCAGCTGTTAACTTGGACTGCAGCAGGATTCTCCCTGAGTTTTCACGGGTGAACTACAGAAGGTAGGGTCTTTAGCTGCACCCAATCCCTGATACTCCTGACAGTCTTCACATTTTTTCAGGCTATCATCTTTTGGGGGGAAGTGACCTTCCTGTGCATGTCAAATGTGGGGTGCCAAGAGCTGAATACTACAGCAGAAAGGAGTCCTAAAGGAAACACTGTTCTGCTTGCTGGAGGAGATAGTCTGCTTCACCACCTTGCCACTTAGCCAAGTAAGTTATGGACAGAAAGTGGCTGCCTTCCAACATCAGAGCAAGGCTGTATGAGCACTTTCTGAAGTGCACTTTTCTTTGCGTATCTCACCTCAGGACTCTGGGTGGTAATAAGGTGCTCCATTGTCTTCTTCCTGGAATGACAAGCTCATCGGTGCCTGTGTGGAGGGTCTCTCTCAATCCCTCTCCTACACCCCATAATCTGAAAGAAGAAAACTGTAGCCTCCTAAAGGGGATCTATTTAATCACAAATGGTCATGGTAGTTTCATAGTTGGTAGGGTCAGAAGGGACCTGAGCAGATCATCGAGTCTGACATCCTGCCATGGCAGGAAAGAGTACTGGGGTCAAACAACCACAGCCAGATGTTCATCTAGCCTCCTCTTAAAGAC
>JAGPOW010001711.1:931169-948731 GCA_030014935.1 Caiman crocodilus | reverse complement strand
CCCCACAGGTGCAGGCTACTGTGGCAGCAGACTAAGGAGGGAATTAGCCTGCACCTGCACCCAGTCAGCTGACTGGAAGAGGCAGGGCCCTGGGCACTTATAAACCCCAGGGCTGAGACTAGCAGGAGTTAGTTGTCTGTCAGCAACCAAGGGGAAGGAGCTCTCATAGAGCAGCTAACTGGAGAGGCTTGACAGCCTGTTCTGCTGCTGGTAGGATTAAGGGGCTCCAGGAGCTCACCAGGTACCCTGGCCTACAAGATACTTAGTGCTGGGGGGAAGTTTGATTCTTGAAGGGACAGAGCATACCCCAAACTGCTTGTATTATGTCATAGCCTGGGAGCTCATATTTTTGGTTGTTGTTTATAAACTGGTGGACTGGGCTGAAGCTACTGGGGGAAGAGGAGGACTCACTGAGGCCACACTACAGAGTGGGGACCTCGGTGCCAGTGTGGGCACAGAGACTGGGCTGCAGAGGGCTGGTGATGATAGGAGGCCGAGCTATAGTAAGGGCCCAGTGAGGCAACATTTAATTACCATCTGTGAGGCTTGGGGCATGATAAAGGGGTGGTTTTGGAGCCATGCATCTAGCCCATAAGGCTGAAGGCGTTCTGTAAGGCATCCATTTTGAGCAGGACCCAAAAAAGGGGTCCAAGACCTCACAGGGTTCAGTGGGGTCTGTCAGGACCGTGTCCAAACACAAACTCAAGGGCACCCTCCCTATATTATAATTACCAGCAGGAAAAAGCAGAAGAGGAAAAGAGTGCCTGTTGGGCAAGATCGGCACAGTCACAGAGCCCTAGAGGCATCACAGCCATTCCTGAGGACCACATCCCATGACGCTCACACATTTGTATTAACCCATCATACCCAGAGTAGCCTCAGTGAATTCAGTGGAACTATTTGTGGTGAATGAAGTTAAACACATACTGAAATCATTGGTCTCTAGGCTCTGACTAATGGCGTGTCTGCATTTATCTTGCATAAACATCTGCAACAAAACAGGATTTTCAAAATATAGACTCAGAGTCAAATCCTGCTCCCCTTACTCAAAAGTTCAAGTCCAGAGGGCCACTCGTAAGTGATGTGAGCAGCTTCTACATCTGAGGTGGGGTCAGAAGCTAGAAAAATAATCAAGGGGCATTTATACACATACATTTTCATGCCTGGACGCGCTGGAGATCCACCACATAGGAACAGACTCAATCGATTCTGCTGCACATACGAGCTGGTGCATGGAGTGCTTGCAGTTGTATAAGTGGCAAAATGTGCATTAGCATGGAGAAAGTGTCAGCAATGCACTTCTGAACTAAAACACCTATGTGTTTTAATTCAAAAGTGGATTGCCACCACTTGCTGTGTGCTGATATGCATTTTGCCACTTACATAACTGCAAGCAACACAGAACCAGGTGCTTTTCAAACCTCCAATGCTGCAATGCTTGCAGGTATAAAATGCCCATGGGTACTTATGGTATAAATAAGTTGGCAAACTAAACAGGGTTTTCCAGTTTTCTTATATATAAATATATCTTACACCCTGGTTTTGTTTACAGAAATTTGTCCTCTCCTTTTCTACCTTTCCCTGCTCTTAGGGAGAATGCTTAGGGAGTATTCTGTTCTTCTGAACTTATGTATAATATAGCTCTTGTTGAAGTGATAATTGAATAGCAAATGACGTACTGCCATCTTCTGGCCATATACATTCTGTTAAAAATAAAAACTACAGAGGAAGAAAAAATACATATATATATGTCTCTATGGGCATATATATTAGCCCATAGAGACAGCAATAAAGAGTATCCCATAGTAATAGTAAGGAGCAATGGTTTGGGTTAGATATTAGGAAAAACTTTCTCACTATGAGGATAGTAAAGCACTGGAACAGGTTACCCAGAGAGGTTGTAGAATCTCTGTTCTTGAAGGTTTTTAAGACCCAAGCAGACAAAGCCTTGGCTGGAATGATCTAGTCGGGAATGGTCTTACTTTGATCAGGGGGTCAGACCAGACAATCTCCTGACGTCCCTTCCAAACCTAATTTTCTATGATTCTAACACTTAATAACAATCCTTTTTACTGGCAAGCTCCTTATCTTCTCTTCTGAACTGTACAAAAGAAAGTATCTCATCACTAACTCCTAAAGTATCATGGCTCATATATTAAAAGGAAATTACAATTACTAGGATACTAACATGAAGTATATCTCAGCAAACTTCCTTTTGAACATTTGTCCTGAAAATATCTGGATTTATTAGTGACAGAATTAAAGTACAAAGACAGTTTGGAGGTGAAAAACAACAGACTGTTACTTCACTCTTTCTAAATATTTTTCTTCTTTTGCCTAAATTAGTAGAAAGGCCTCTTTGGTTTGAGGAAGGAGAAGCTTCATGCCACCACAACAAAAAGAAAATGAGGATTGTTATATCGCTAACCATTACTTTAACTGTAAGTTGTTTGGAACAGCTTGGGGTAGGGAGGAGTTGTGTGTGAGCATGTGCACGTCTCTCTCCTGTGCACCGCATAGCAGTGATAAGGTCAATTAGCACAGGTACTCCATTATTCAGGCTGTCAAAAGCATGAGCCCCCTACTTACTATATTCTTTTGCGTATACAATGCCCTTCTTAAAAACGAATTATTTAATCTAAAAATGGCCTGCGTCTTAAGTTTAAATTTAAAAAAATGTCTAGGCACCACAGAGTTCACTTCCATTAAATGCATCTTCAACTGATGTTTTATTTTTGTATTAAATAAAGGCTACAAACAGACATCACATTTATCCTTGGATAAACCACTTTTCCTGGGACAAAGTGCTACAGTTCAGATGTCCATGTCCATTGCCAAGGATAAATCCTAAAAAGGTTCACAGAATAAGAAGCATGAATTGTTTATCCTGGGACATCACAAAGTGCATCTGAACAGTTATCCCAGGATTGCATCATTGAATAAATGGCAGAAAACGGCAGTGCATTTAGCTGCTCACTAAACCCTGATTAAAAGAGTGATGGGTTTATACACATTAAACCTGGGAAATCTCTTCTAGGACAAACACAAGCATGAATTGTCTAGGGACAAATGCAACATCTGTTTCTAGGATGTGTCAAAAAATGTGGGTGCATCTAAAATTCCAAGATGTCTTAAGGCATGTGTAGATGAAACGGGGACTCTATATTGAAGTGGTGGGTTTCTAAACCCACCACTTCAATTTAGGGCAAAGTAAATCCCCGTGCTGTGCACGCACCCCACACTTACCTGCCTCTCCAGCGGCAGGGAGGGGAGGGCGAGCTGTCAGCAGGCAGAGCAGTCCCTGGGCTGCAAGGGGGGGTGCTGGTGCTTCCCTCCATGGCAGTGGCGGCACCCCCCAGGCAGCACCCACCTGCCAGCACCTGGCTTGGGTGGTCTTGGGGGCACTGCAGCATGGGCATGGGTGGAGGGAAGCACCAGGCCCCCGTGCTGCTCAGGCAGGCAGGCTCCAATGGGGGGCAGGGATTATGCTTCCTGCAGGGGTTCCTGCACAGCCATGGAGCTGCATGGCACCTGGTGCTTCACTCCGCAGCTGTAGGCACAGCAAACCAGAATTCCTTAGAGGAGTTCTAGTTTGCTGTGTCCCAAGTCATTTAAGGCAAATTACAGTGCCAAATTTCATACAGGGCTGGAATTAATGCACGATACACCACCAGGGTGTGCACTGACACCATTAAAGTGGTGCAAAACCATTTAGTCCACTTTAAAGTGTTGTGCGCACACACCCATCATTTCATCTATACATGGCACTATATTCAAAGGACTATAATAAATCACCCTGTTGGCCCCCTGTCAGCTTCCAACACCAGTTTAAGGCCTTGGTCCCAGGTACCAAAGCAATGTTAATAGATCAATCTAGAGGTGCAGTGCTATGAGGAAAATTGAGAGTGCCAGCAATTCACTTTTTTTGTCTGATGTGGCAGATAAATGCCCCATGCAGCATGCAGGCAGCCAGGAGCACAGTCCAGCAGTGTGGAGAGCAGCTGGGTCTGACTGGTAAGTCTGTTGTGAGGAAGGGAGCAAGAGGGGAAGGAAGGGGCATCGTGGGATGCCGATGGAGGCCCCTGCAGTGAGGGAAGGAGTGCGGCAGGGTGGGGCACAGGACCAAGTCACAACTTATCTGGATGATGTGGGTGGGAGGGGTGGCTCCCACTGCTGCATGCATCCCAGAAAGGCATGTGCCCCTGGATCTGCATGCAGAGCAGGGTGGGCTGCTGCTGTGGGCTGGGGCCAGGGCTGCACTGGCCTCTTTCCAGTGCGGGGGTGGGCTGCGCTGTACTCAGGGCGGGTGGTGCCAGTGCTGGGAGGGGTGTGGTAGAGGACTGTAGCCACCCCACGATTCTCCATAGCTCCCACTCCCAGCACTGCCACCTGATGATCTGTGAGGTCCCTTCCAGCCCCTAACAACTATGAAAATCTGTAACAGTGTACATGTAGATACTAACCCAGCTGGCTGGGGCACAAGTGTGCTTCAGTGCTGGGGCTGCCTACTGGCTAGCCCCACACTGGAGCACCCTCACGTCCCCGCCAGGTCCTCCACAGCATGTTGAGCTGTGTCAGAGCAGCCTGGGGCTGGCAGGCTGACGCCAAGGGTCTGCTGCCAGTCTGGGCTGCTCTGATCCAGCTTAACGTGCTGCAGTTCTGGGTGCACATTCGAACAGCATACCAGGAAGCAATAAACTCCAGAGCAATAAGTGCTGGAGTTCATTGCTTTGAACGAATTACACATATAGATGTGTCCCCAATCTTTTAGCCAGCTTTCAATTCACATGATAATTGATAGATGATAATCTATCCAAGATAATTGGAATTAGTTTTTCAAGTGAGATTTTTTTTGAGACATGGTTTCAAATGATTTACTAAAATTAAAGCCCATGGTGTTTACTGAATTCTTGGCTACTTTTTTTAAATTCCTACCTCCCCACCCAACAAAATAATCAATCAAATTTGCTTTTGCTCCTTGTTCTATTATGGATTTACTGCATTCTTCTCATAACTAAACTGCATCAATAACTGTTGTCTTCCTAATTAACACTTTGATTTCTTTCATATGGCCAAAACTACTGAAAATAATACTTCATAATAATTTGGAAACCATGACAAACTTTTAGGAAAAATATGTGTTATGAATTGCACAAGCTAAATATTTGCATTAATACTATACATGCTTGCTTTTTAGAATGCCAAAATGGCAACATTCAGTCTGGAATATTTTCAATGGCAGAAATGCCATTATTGGACTAACAAATGTCCTGTTGGTACATGAACCACGATGATATTCATGCATGTTTACACTTATCATAAAAACAAGAAGAGTGAGCAAGAATTAACAAACAAACAAACACTCAGTCTGGAAAGATACAAGCTAATTAATTGCTGGAAATATAATCCAGACACAGGCATAATAACAAGAGGAAGATTGTTGAAAAAGCAGTAACCCAGAGAGATTTAGGAAAGATAGTGGACAATAAATTGTGCATCAGGGAAAATCCTTGGCTGATGTAAATCTGACACAACATCAGCTGAGTATCTGGCCCATGAGCTAGTCAGCTGATGCAGCTTAAAAAAAAAAATAAGGCAAATACTGTTCTTGGCAAAGACATCATATCCCTGAATAAACCCAGTTCTTTGTAATGTCCTTTAGGATGACACTTCTACCTTCCCCTTTGGAAAATGGCTGATGAGAGGGGTGCTTGTTTCTATAACATGAACTAAAATCAGGCTACTCTGGTAGACTTTAGATTCTGAAAAATAAAGTCTGTTCTTAAATCCAGTTCAGTTACATACTTTCCAAATAGTCTGTACAACATATATCTGGCCAACAAGAAAAGTTCAACACAAGGAATGGTATACTGTCATATCACAGTTGACAAACAAGTCTGAATGAAGGCAGGGCAGCATGGCACCTTAGGGTGCCTGTAGATGTGAGGGATGTCTGCTCTGACGCGCTGTAATTACAGTGTTGAGGGGGCTCAATTAATTCAGCCTGCTGGAGCATGCTTATTAGCATGCTCCAGCAGACTTGGCGTCTCATGTATTCAGTGTCCCTGTGCTTCAAAATGGCAGCAATGACACTAACTAAAGCTTGTCAAATGAGCTTTAAACTGCCCCTGCAGCCATTTTGAAGCATGGGACACTGAATACAAGAGACATTGCGGGCACTTTAGAGTGACTCCCAAGAGCCACTTTAATTAAAGCCCCCCCCCGCCCCGCCCCCAGGCACATCTAATTGGTTTACAGAGACTGGTAACTGCTCACTATTTAAACAAAATATCTATTTAAAGAAAATAAGTACAGGTATTCACTGGGGGTTACATTCACTGCTGTGCAGAGGGCCAGCGTGATTGTCACCCACTTGGCTGCCAGCTAGGGGACTCTACTGGAAAACACAATAGGATGGACTGTGAGCAGTCACCTTTTCACCTAGAGAAGGCTTTTTGCCTGTATTTTCTGAAGATCAGTGAAAAAGAGATTCTTTCAATATCAATTCTACACCAGTGCACCACTTAAATCTTGAGAGTATAAATAGTAATTTTAGAGGCACATATTCCTGAGCTTGCTCTTCTACACCAATAGAATTTCATCATTGGTTGGCTACAGAGAAAAATAGTTTTATAATGCCAACACTTTGGCAGTGCAATGTTAAAACAATGAATTTCAGAATCATGGGTTGGGATTTCACCAAGAAACATGCAGACATCAGCCCATGGGTTATAGTTACTGTCCCACAGATCAACATTTTAGACTAGTGACACCCCAGCTTCTGGCACTCTGGGCCATCCAAGTGGCACAGGATCAGTGTGGGGGCTGGAACCAACATGGAGCTTGTGCTTGGGGTTGGCCTGTCGGTGCAATCCAGCACAGCAGCTTGACCCCACATACAGGAATCCAACCATGTGCTGACCTGCTCAAGTACACCTGGATCCAGCTATGTACTGGCCTGTCTTTGTGCACCTGGGTCTAGCTGTGTGCTGGACAAACTGTGTGTTTGGATCTGGCTGCACACTAGCATAATATGGCACACGGGGCCACATTATACATCCTGTGGGCTCCCCAGAGGTCCAGAAACCTGGCAGTAGGGGAGGGGCAATAAATGCTACCCCATTCCCCCACTGCCAAATTTTCGAACCCTTGGGCAAGATCTAACCCATGGGCTGGGGGTTTCAACCAGCTTGAAACAGCAGCACATTTGTATCATTTCCAGTATTATCCCTCTAGGATTCTGATTTTATTAATCAGGTCTTGAGGTTCAGAATTGGTATATGACTTGCCTTGGTAAATGTATAACTGCCCTTCATAGTAATTAAGGAACTTACTGACTTGCTTGCAGCATGTTATTATTTATGTTTTTCCTCACAGTGCTTGCCATGTTCTTCTTTAAGATAGCAACCTCAATCATGACCCTACCATTATATAGATAATGACCTCAATCATTACACTCCAAATGTTTAGTTAGTGGAGTAAATTTTTATATTAACAGTATTCTTCCTTAAACTTGATTTTTTAAAAGGTGAATAGAGGACTGGTGGCAATAAATTTGAAAAATTATGATTTTAAGAGTTTGAGTTGACTTCTGGAAAAATCATGACAATTGGGGCTTGATTGATCAAATCAGCTACCTCACTGTAAAGCATATTTGTATAACTGCACATGCAAAGGCCAGGGAGTTGTCAAAGTGTCCTTTCTTACATATAGATGTCAGAACTGTAAATGGCTCTGTGATAATTGTGAATAACTTTATCTTCCATAAAATATTTGTCACATAATATGGATACTCTTACAAGGATCACCCTGATTGCTGAAAGTTATATAAACCTAATGACATGATATGGTTACAGCAGTCTTGGCATGGGTGATCGGTGCCTCCGAAGTCTAGTGGGGAACCCACAGATGTTGGCGGCGGGGATGGAGCTGGAGAGCTCCCGCAGTTGCTGCTGGCTGCATTGGTGGAGCTGGCGAGCTCCTGCAGGTGCCATTGGCATTGTAAGCAGTGGGGGCGAAGCTGGCAAGCTCCCATAGGCACCTCTGGCAGCAGCAGCCCTGTCGGGGTGGGGCGGAGGTATGTGCCCCCCCGCCTCTCCCATATGCATTGCCTATGATACTTCATGTAAATTAAAAGGCCACTGTGATCATGTATATTGTATATTTGGTCTGAGTACCTTTTAAGGAAAAAATAAAACCAGGCAGAACTAAGGGCAAGTGATGTTTGAAGAAAAGGGAACAGGAAGCAAGTTAAATGGAAATAAATGATTGGTATATGTGCATCAGGAAGGGAAGGTTGTAGAAGCTGGTTAAATATAAAGTTAGTAAGAGCTGACTATAGGCATTACATTCAGTACTTTTTTTTCTAGTAAAGTACACAAGTTTTTCACCTTTTAGAGACATCCATTTAAATATGACCTGTATGCTAGATTTAAAGAAAAAATGAGTTTGTCTTTGTCAAACAAATCTACAGAGAAAATAGTTACTTCATTCATCACTGCTGGTAGTCCCTGCTAAAAAAGCACTATGAAAGGAATTTTGCATGCTGAATGCCCTGGTAGATCTGACTGCTCGTCCCTTGACTTTAACTGCTATTAACTCCTACTTCTCTATTTTAAAAAAGTTTGAATAGTGTGGCTAAAGAGAAATCACTAGGCCCATAGTGGTTCATGAGCATGATAGAAAACTACTTTATTGAATATTACATCAAAAATGTAGGAGAACCCAAAATATCTTCATTCTTGAGAATGTATAAAAGGGAGATAAGAAGAACATACTGTATTTACCCAAATATAAGATTACTTTGAATTTAAGATGACCCCCTCCAATAATTAGATTCTATAAATGAAAAATGACAAATTTGTTATAATTTCCCATGTGTAGAATCAAATTAGTGGAAGGTTGTCTTAAATTTGTTCCTAACCACAAGGCGTGTATGGGGGGAGTGGCAAGCAGCCTGACCCCATGCCTTGCAACCACTCCTGTTTGCATCCCTCCGCCTGTCCCCCTTGCATCCCACCACTTACCTCCCAGTGCCTACACTCCTGCTTCCCACAGCCTCCTTTCCCCACCATCCTGATCCCCAACCCATGCTGCCTTCCAATCCCAATGCATGCTGCTAGCTGATTCCCCATGTGTAGGGTTACTGTGTGTCTGGGTTTTCCCAGACATGTCCTCTTTTTGGGTCCTCTGATCTCCAGCCAGGTGTTTTTTTAAAATATGAACAAATGTCCAGGATCTTGGTCTGCTTAGCATCGAAGTTTTTCCTGGCACTTCCCAGCTTGCTGTAGCAAGGAGCTGTTTGAAGGATGGGGGGGTGTGATTGGAGGCAGGGGGAGCCACATGCGTGCACACATGCATGCGGTCAGCATGCAGCCAAGAAGGGTGGTAGGAGCAGCCCCGACAGCTGGATGCAGGTAAGTCTATGCAGAGTGGGGGTTGGGGTTGAAAGCCAGGGTTTGGGGACTATCTGGTGTGTGTGGGGAGGAGGGAAGTGTCTGTAGGTGCTGGGGGAAGGTGTCCAGGTGCTGCAGCTGTGGCAGGGCAGGGGGGCAGTGCCTGTCCCTCCACTGGAGGAAGGGGGAAGAGGTGCTCTTTGGGGGCAGTGGGGAACTGCATGGCTGGGCTGGCAGCATGGGGATGGGTGCCCTTGTTAACAGGGTTGGGGTGGTCAGGAGACATTGCAGGGCTCAGGAGAGAGCAGGGGTCTGTGGGTGGAGAGTGAAGGGCACCATCAGATTGGGGGGGGGTGGATTGGGAATGAGGGGCACCATGAGGGGGAGGGGACCGTGGGTCAGGAGTGTGGGGCACTGGCAGGGCAGCAGCAGGGGCCTGTGGGTCAGGGCAGTGGCAGGGACAGGGGAATTGTGGGTTAGGAGTGAGGGAGGGCACCAGCAGGCCCAGGAGGGCAGGGTACAATGGGCAGAAGTGAGAGGAACCAGTAGAGCAAGGCGCCTGCAGGTTGGGAGTGAGGGGCAGTAGCAGGGCTGGGGGGTGGGGCCATGGCCTGGGAGTGAGGGGCAATGGCATGGGCAGGGGCAAGATACTGGCATATCACTGCCCCCAACAATTACATACTTCCCATGTGTCCTCTTTTTTGAAACTGGGAATACTCTACTCATGTGCACTGCTTCCCAATCCCCCCCATGCAAGCTACTGCCCCAACCCCCAACACACTGCTGTCCCATCCCCTCACATGCTGCTGCTCCATCCCCCAATGCATGCTTCTTCCCAATCCCCCACCCAATTAGCAATATGCACTGCTGCCCCATACCCTAATGCACTGCCAAATGATCCCCTGCCCAGTCAGTGCCTGTTGCTGCCCCATGCCCTGCCAAATCCCCAACCTGCTCTGCTGCCCATACCCTACCCATTTCACAACAGGTGTTGCTGCCCCATCCCTTGCCCAATCCCTGGCTTCTGCTGCTTCCTGAGTTTGGACTCTAGCCACTAGCCCCTGATTTGCACTTACCATATTATTGCAAACTCCATGGCTGCTGGCTCCAGGCAGCAGCAGCTCCAGTTCTTTCGTGGGCTCTGGAGATGGAGCGCTGGTACTTGAATCCAAGATGAGGTTTGTTTGTTTGTTTTTCCTCATACTGGAAAAGGGGAAAAACCTCCTCTATGATTTGAGAAAATACAGTAATTTTCTATTACTAGAATGCATTTACTGGAAGGTCATCTTAAATGTGCTCCCCTACCCGCAATAGCTGCAGTGGGGAAAACAGACTCCTGCCTCTCCCCCTCTGCCCATGTCTCCAGCCACTTCCCCCTGCTTGCCCCCCCATCTCTTTTCCCACGCTGCCTGTTGTTCCTGCCACTTGCCCCCTCCAATCATTACTCTCCCCACCCTGGCAGTCGCAACTCCCATAGCCACTTGCCTTCCCTGCCACCACTTACCCTGTGCAGTGGCTTGACCAGGGACATGGAGAACATGGTGGCTCTTACCTTTGCCCAACCAGGCACTAGCAGTAGCAGCAGGCAGGCCATGGCTGTGTTTCCAGTCTGGGGACCTGGGTTGGGGCCAGAGCCAAGTCTGGAGCTTTTGCTGGGGCAGATCCACAAGGTGAGCAGTAACTACAGTGGGTCTGAAAGCAGAGGTAAGGTATCAAGTGGCAGCAAGGGTCTGGTGGTTGCAGGCATGAACACCGTGTGCCCCCAGAGCCTGGGGACAGGGGCATGGTGAGCTCCTGCAGGTGGTGGTGGTGCTGTCAAGGGTGGGAGCATGGTGGCTGCCAGTGTGGAGCTCCCGCAGGCAGCCGCAGTGCTGTCGGCAGTAGGGGAGGGAGGGCAGTGAGAGCCAACCAGTGGTTGGTGGCCAGCGGCAATCACAGATGGCGGCAGCAGGGCGGGGGGAGGCAAGCTGCCACTGTCCACAGGGAATTTATTCACTGTATTACTGTTTTCAGGAACACAGTAATTTGTGTTTTCTTTTAACCTATAAGTATTCTTTCCTGAAAGACTGCTACTGTTATTTCCACTAGCCTATGAGTTCCTGTTAAAAATCTCCTAAGGTTCATTCTAAGAGAAAAGTAGCCATAAGCAATGAACTTTCCAAGAGACTGACAGAGACCTATATATGTGAGCTCTGGTGGAATTGCCCTGTGCATACTGAAACATTTCTTCTTGACTGAAAAGTATTCATTCCAATACAAGAATATTTGTAAATAAAATCACTTCATGATCACCATTTTGACAAATGTATTTAACATCTACCTGGAGATATACTCGAGCCTAGGAAAGGACATGAACCTCAGACAATTTTAGCTGCTGCATCCTGATACATGTGAAACATTAATTTAAAGAGACCTTATATAAAATATCAGTAAAATTGTACTGACTGTGTACAAGACAGCCTCTACACATCATTTCAGTCTTGGTTTGAATCTCTAGCTCTGAAAGTTTACATGGGCTTGTTAAATAGATGCAAACAAGAAAATGGGATATGCTGGGAATTCCAGGGGGAGAAGATAAATTTAAAGCATTTTTCGTCCAAAAAATAAAGCTAATTTCTTACAGACTCAGAACAACACTGCAAACTGATATCAGATTTGCTAGTGATTGTCACTCTCATTGTTTCATTTGGCATTAGAAATTTCCAGTATGGTCTGAACTTAATATGTTTGCAAGACTGTCTTCTCAAAAGCTGGCCGTAAGGAAGAACTTCTTTATAGTAAGGGTGACCAGAACCTGAAACAGACTAGCTGAAGAGGTGGTCCCATCCCCAACCTTGGAAGTCTTCAAGAGGAGACAGGACAGACACCTGGCTGGGATCATTTGATCTCAGCAATATTCCTGCCCAGAGCAGGCAGGGGGGTTGGACTCCGTGACCTGTCAAGGTCCGTTCCAGCCCTTAATTTCTATGATTTCTTCTCTTCAGGATTCACTTTGACCCCAAATGAATCTAGTCCTACTGCTTGCTGCACACTTAAAAATTTCACGTGCCTCTGAATCTTTTTTTCCTTTGGCTTCATTAGCGCTTGCAACGCCTTTAAAATGATCATTTGCAAACTACTTTATGGTCTCTGCCTCTCTCCAGTTGATCTCAAGACTTTTGTGTACAACTGGTTTCTTCACGCTCCCAACTCCCCATGTGAATGCTGTTACTAGAATCGCTGCTGGTTTACGGCTGCTCAGCAGCTGAGAGAAACGCTCTAGCCCCCGGGCTGCCCTCTCCCACGTGCTTGGCACACAACAAAGCACCCGGAGCAGCACGCCCGGATTGGTGCGTCGCAGCTCCCGCTCCGCCCCCACCATTTCCTATTGGGCATGCTAGCTGCCACTCACTTTCAGAACCAGTCGCCGGCACCAACCCTAACACAAAGGTGGCGGCGCGACGTACGCTAGAGCCCCGCCCCGAGAACAACCACTCTTGACGTGACGACCAACCGGGGCCTCGCTGACCTCCTTCCCGTGATGCTCTGGGCCGAGCTTCGCCCCTTCTGGACTGTACTCTGTTTTGATTGGCCGGCTGCTCGCGATGGCGGAAGTGGGTGGGCCGAGTGGGAAATTTAAACGGTTGACGCAGCTGTGTCGGTTTCCCTTCGCGGCTCTGAGGTTCCGTGTCGCTCGCGGCCCGCGCTCCCCGGCCGGCGCTTGGTGAGGTGCTTGGTGCCATTTGCGCCTGGTTTTTGTGGGGTGGAGGTGGTGGTGGGGCCTGTGGCCCGGCGTTGGGAAGTGCGGACGCGGGTCGGGAGTGGCCTGGGAAATGTGAAGCTGGCTTTGTTCACTGGCAAGTAGCGGTGACAAGTAACGGTGGAGGTTGAAGTGGCGGCCCTCGCCTTCGTCTTATGTGACGCGGCCTGTGTCGGTGAGGTAAGGGGCAGGGCGGGGAGCGGAGTGACCCCGCTGGGGGCTGGCATGGTGTAGCTGGACCTGGCAGGGGGGTTGGTAAGCAGTGAGCCTCGGCCTTCGGGCTGGATTGCGGGCGGTGTAGTGCGCATCTGGTTGGTAGGCTGGGGCTCGCCTGGACTTCCTTACTGGTTTGTTGATCGAGTGGCAGAAATGTGTTAAAATCCTTATGGTGCCGCATGATTTCCCTTCAGGTGTTCAGCAGTACTACTGGGCCTCTGTCAAATATGGCTGTGGGTGACTATGAGGAACTTCTGCAGTACTACGAACTGTACGAAACGATTGGAGCAGGTATGCTCCTCGTCTCGAGGAGTCTAAACAGTTTACTTTTTTCACGCTTAAACTTTCTACTTCCGATTGCTAGAGTAGCTGCTTGTGTCCAGTACAAATAAGGTTTTAAGTACTTGCTGTGCGGCATGAAAGCCTGAGAGTGATAATTGAGAATTCATTCTCTTGTCTATTCTGCTGCAACGTAGAGATTTTGTAAACTGTTTAAGGTTCATTCTTCCAGTGACTATAAAAGGATTATGGAGGAAAAGAGTTCATGCCCATCTCAAACTCTAAACGCTGTTTTCTGAATTTAGGTGGTTTTGCCAAAGTTAAGCTTGCTCGCCATCTACTCACTGGTGAAAAAGTTGCAATAAAAATTATGGACAAGCTCGCTTTGGGGGTAAGAGAAGCTTATAAGAGCAGATGCTCAATATCCTCAACAAGATGTATATAACTCTTTTTAAATGCATGTCATGTAAGTGTTTTACTAATCTCCCTCCCAAAAAAACCCAAACTCTGACATTTTAAAATCTATTTATTGGAATAGCATACTATAAAACTACTTGAGTTTCTCCAAGAAAAATGCGAGCTGCCTTTAAATGTGTGCTAAACTCTCTTGTTTAAACTATATGTCAAGTTTCTGAAATCTTTGCAGAGTCATTCTAGTTTTTTAGTGGTTTGATCTGAGGATGTGTATTAAAAACTGGTTTGGGTTGCTACCACTTTAATATTAGTAGTTTTGAAGAGCATTTAAACTGTTATCTGCAGCTGTGTAACTTGTTTTTGCTTCTTAGGATGATCTGCCTCGTATTAAAATAGAAATTGATGCCATGAAGAACTTGAGTCACCAACATATTTGCCGATTATACCACGTGATGGAAACTCCCAAGAAGATATTTATGGTTTTAGAGGTTAGATAATAGGCACATTAATGCTACTCTTGGGATAGCTAGCATTATTGTTTTTAACTTTAAGAATTGAGCTTTTAACCACTCTATACTTCTTAACGTACTGAACATCATTAGGGACTCTTACCTTTCTCATAAGGTGAACATGGTTAGAGGGACATCCATTTCATACTGGCAGTTTCAGATTTTTTCTCTCAAATGAAATGTCTTGGAAAGACTGCTGCATTTACTTGCAACTTCCGGCTGCACACGTTGCAGTATCACTTCAGTGCAAGGGAAGTGAAAAGTGAAACACTTGATTGAGTAGGGAAACTTGATGAGACATCCCTTGCAACCTAACTATTATTACTATTGCTCCCTTTCGCTCCTTTGAAATACAGTTGCTTTATCCTTGTCTGTTTTTAAATCTGCTCTGACCTCTTAGTCTAGGGTCTTGTCTTTCATTGCCTCAAACTGAAGCTTAGTACTTTGAAGGTCCTCATTAACTCCATCTCTTCATGTGTATCTGAAATACTTTTACTGTACTTATCATTGCTCTAAGGTGGCAACTTGCTCTAGTATCTGCTTTTTTGCAAGACCCTCCACCTATTTCTGTATCTTTCTTAATGGACCACAGTACAGAGATTTTTTTTTACCTATTGCTTTCACCTATATTTCACTAGTATGAAGAAGTGCATGTGTGCAAATGTACCAAGCTAGAGTTGCCTTCCTAGTGTTTATCACAGTTCTGTGGTCTCCCCCCCTGCTTCCCCAAGTGTATTTTCAAGCAGGAATAAGGTCTTGCTGCTTGTACAGCTTCATATACCCAATCAGGAATGAGGCGTTATTGTAATGTTCGGGTACCACTGCAAAAGAACAAAAGGAGTGCAAAATTTCCTATATTAGGTTGTCCAGGATCCTTTTTTTATTTTACAGTGCTCTGGAAGTATAAGGATAGTTTTTCTTGAATAAAGTATCTACTACTATTGTTTCTTACCTTGTAGTATTGTCCTGGAGGTGAGCTGTTTGATTACATAATATCCAAAGATCGCCTTTCAGAAGAGGAGGCACGTATATTTTTCCGTCAGATTATTTCAGCAATTGCTTATGTGCACAGTCAGGGGTATGCCCACAGGGATCTTAAACCGGTAAGTTTAACTTGTAATTAATTTGTTTAAAAAAATCTGACTGGAACAAGTACATTATTATCCAGTGTCTCTTCAATTGGAGACCTGACAACCCAGCTAAATCTCCCTTTTAAAATATGTATACTCTTGTGGTTTTTGCTCTTATGTGTTCTGCTTCATGGTTTTCTCCTTCCTCTTCATTTTGAAGTTGCATTCTTACCAGCACAACACTTGTGCCTAGCAAATAAATTGTATGCTGCTCTATGTGGAGCCTGCAAATGGTGGTTCTCTCAAAGAATAGTAGAGGTTAACCTCAAGCAGGGGAAGTTTTGTGACTAACAAGGGCACTGAGTCCTATATTCAGACTTCCAAGCTCTTGCCAATCACTATCCTTCCCTTTGAGCCAGCTTCTACCTCAGTAGAGGGCTGTCTTTACTGCTTCTGCATATTGTGAATGCCTGTAGAGAATTGCAGCGTGTTGGAGCAGACTCAATGAATGTAGTCTGTTAAAATGTACCAGTTATTGTGCTCCAGAAACCTCCATATCTCATATTGGCATCCCCATGCTTCAAAATGGCGATGGGGTGGGGATGGGGGCTTGAATTAAAGCTTGTTTAATGAGCTTTCCTTCAAAATGCCCCTGGTACTATTTTGAAGTGTGGGGATGCTAATACATGTGATACTACAAGCACATTAAAGTGCTCCCCAATACTTCTGGAGCCTGTAAAAGTGCCCTATATGTGCTTGCTCAGGACTGAAAAGAGGAGCAGTACAAAAGCTGTCTTTCATACTCCCTAATTGGTGATGACAAGAGTAGCGGTGGGCAAATGTTGCTGGGCTTGCCCTGCAATGTATTGGCCAACCCACTAATTAGAACTTTTTTTTGAGGGGGGGTGTTGTGACTGTGTTCTTTTTAAGGATTATAGCTATTGTATAAGCTTGGTGCTGAGCAGCTTATATGGGTAACTTGCGTAGGTGTGGTGCTTGTTGGGTCATCTTGAGACCATCTTGCCTAGTAAAAGCATTGTTGTAGCCTTTTAAAGGAGATGGACTTAAACTCAAAAGGTATGATGGGGAGAACTGGTCGGGGGACAATACTTGTAATTGGCTGGAAGAAGCAAGAAAAAATTAAATGTTTAGATTGATAATTATATAAAAGGTACTTATTACTTCCACTTATTTCCTTCAGGAGAACTTGCTTATTGATGCAGAACATAATTTGAAGCTAATAGACTTTGGTCTCTGTGCAAAGCCAAAGGTCAGTATGAAAACAAATTTATGCCATTTGGTATACCAAAATATAGCTCTTTCTCAAATGCTTTAAGTGGTCCTGTAACTGGATATTGTGTAATCTGCACAGCTGGTATTTAGAGGACCAATTCTTGTGTTTTCTGTGGGATCATATCTCAAATTCATATATTTAAAAACTTTTACTATTTAGCTATTTGAATTTTTGAGATGGCCAAAATGAGCCCAATGCCAATGGGAACCAATCTAGTGGGTAGAAATTAAATAAACAGCAAACTCTCTTTAATGAACAGATTAAACTAAGATGGATAATGTTCAGGCTCTGGAATATAATTTCAGTTCCCACGATGGATAACAAAGTCCCGCAAAGTAACATAAAAATCTCTTTAATGTGAGCAAATGTTTGATATTTCGTTGCCCTGGGCCTTGGAAAGTACATCCAAAGAGGTACTTGGTTAAATGTCAGTGTAGGTACATGAGGTGCTTTGTGACTGACAGTATTTATAACATTGAAGTCTTCCGAGCATACCTGGACTTCCCTTCACAATAGGAGATGCCTGTTGCTGCACAAACTAGTGCAATTTATAGGTACTTGGCTTGCCATAAATTATATAGCTAAGGTATCAGAAGCTCTCCAGCCTCAGTAACACAGCTCTATGCTCCTTCCAGTGTAGATATAC
>JAGPOW010001711.1:904437-918117 GCA_030014935.1 Caiman crocodilus | reverse complement strand
TGAAACACTCATGATACAAATTGCATTTTTCCTCAGCTTGACAGTTAAATAACATTCCTCAATGACTCTACTGTTTTGGTTTTTTTTTTTCTTGCTCCCTTCATTTTAACATAAATGACCTCCTTTTGTGGCAGTTCCGGTTCAAGACTTTCATAGCCACTACTATCCTTCCCCAAATTTGAAAGCAATTACTCATGTTGCTCTACTTGTCAGGTGTTCTACAGGAGCAAAAATCATTGGATTAATAAAAATATTTACATTCTTTGTGGTCTAGTTAAGAAGAGACTGATGTCCAACACAAGTACACAAGCCTTGTCATCTAAATAAGAGGAAACTAGTGAAAAACCCATGGCTGCTGTAACTTGTACCGGGTTTGATTCCAATACTAAAAGACTACAATGGTACTGCAGAACCAATTAAATAGTTTATGAAGTTTTAAACTCACTGCTAGAAATACTAATTGATTGTAAATACAAATAGAGTAGTATAATGAACAATTTATAGTAAAAACCTCTAGAACAATGACTCTATCAATAGGGTGCTGTGAGATCCTTTTGAGGGTACTGAGCAATAACAGCATGATTCACAAGGTGTAAAGCCAGGTGTTTCAAAGGAAACCATAATGTCAAATCTTCCAGCCTGTTGCCTTTTTTTTTTTTTTTTTTTTTTAGGGTTTTCTTGTAACAAACTAATTACTCTGCCTTTCTGGGTGGGTCCCCATGTGCAGGGGTATGCAGCTGGTGCCACAGACTGCACCCAGGAAGTGTGAAAACCTACAAGGAAATTTTAGTAGCAAAACCAAACAAGAAATCTCCTCCCAGGGGAAAAAATTGGTGGCAGAGCACATGTCAGTACTGTGCGCTGCAACAAATGGAGAGCTGGCTGTGCAAGCAAAGTTCTGGCTGCCATCCAGGCTCTGTGCTGCTAGATCTGTAAACCAGGTAATACTTCTGGAGCCAGCACAGGTGCTGGTCCTAGCTTCCCCTACCTAAGATAACTTGCTGTATCCTGAAGTACACGTGCAGCGGCACAAATTTGTGCCTCTACAAGCACACGCCCCTGCATGTAAAGAGCTGCCTTCTGTAGTGGGGGCGGGGAAGAGTTTTTGAAAAGGTGTACCACTAAATTTCAGAAGAATTTATAGAAGTGTGCCATAAGTCTCAAGGCTGAGAATTACCCATCTAGAGCTTCAAGCATTGGGACTTCAGTATGCAAAATAGCACATATATACTTCTATCCTGAAGAGCCTATGTATGCTTGAAACTAAATTGGAATGAATGGGGAATAGGGAGGAGTGCATTTCCAGAAGTCAAGTTAGATTTATAAACAAATGTGTCTGCAGAAGCACTTAAAGGTGCACCAATATAAAAACAATTGACTGTATTGGAAATCAGCTTTTTTTGCCTGGTGTGGCTGATTTAAATGCTGCATGTGCACAGCCACAGCACAGCACATGGATGGTGAGGAGCACAGGCTAGCAGCTTGGTGAGCTGTATCCAGCTGGTAAGCCTGTTTGTGGTGGAAGAAAAGGAGCATGGGGGAGGGGCACATCAAGGCCCCTGCAGTGAGGGAGGGAGTGGGGCTGGGGCAGGCACTACCCAGTTGGGTTAGGGTGTGGGATGGAGTTGTAGCAGGGGGTGGCAGTGGCTCCTGCTGCTGTGCACCCTGGGATGGTATGCAGAGGGTATGTGCCCCTGGATCTGGGCGGTGTGGTGCAGGCTGGGGCTAGGGATCCTGGGGTGCAGGGAACAGTGGGAACCACCCTCACTTGCCCCTGGATGAGCTGTGATTCTATGCTGTGGCTGTCATTGCTGAGCAGCACCTGCCCAGCCCCACTCACTGCCGGGACCTCAATCTGCACCCCACCACACCCCTTTCCTTTCCCCACAACAAACTTGCCAGCAAGACCCTGCTCTTCAAGCTGCTGGGCTGCACATCAGAAATCAGGTTGGTATTGGCTGATATGCCTCCTTAAATTGGCTATCTGTATTGGCCCAAAAAATCTCAGTGCAGCCGTACTTAATAAGGCTCTTGGGAAATGTTGTTCAGGCCTCTGCGTGGAAGTAAACTGACATCCTGGGTTTTATGAAAGTAGTACTTGCACATTAGTGAAAGTGACTAAAAAAAAAAAAAAAAAAGACTACGGTAGTCTTAGTATTTTTTTAGGCAATAACTTGCTAAACGCTCTGGTACCTTCTTTAATTTTGAATTCTAGAACACACACGTGTGTGTGTGTGTGTGTGTATATGTATTTTTTATTTTATTTTTTTAAAAGACAAGTATCATTAAATGATCTAAGCAGTTTTAACAAACTACTTGTACTAACTGATTGCTAACTCTAAACCAACTTTATTTCTTATAGAGGGGAAAATATGAACTTCCCAAGTGGCTGTCTCCTAGTAGTACATTACTTCTCCACCAAATGTTGCAGGTAAATAATTGGTTCTAGTTAGACAAGCTTTTACTTTAGCTAATGAATAGTATTATAGTATTGATGTTGACCCAAAATGTATAAATGCACCATTTTAGTTCTTCAAAGTCTTTCAATTGAAAATGGCTTGTCCAACTAAAAAAGATGTTTTCACATAACATTGCACAATATAGACAAAATCCTGGTAACATTTAAGGTTGTCATCTAGGATCCATTAAGTTTTTTTTTCCTTAACTGAGCTTCATGGCCAAACTGAGATTTTTAGGCAAAGGATGAATTTTGCCATCCTCCTTTTACCTTGCAGGGTTGTTTGACCACTGCAATCTTTTTCCTGCCCAGAGCATTCCAGCCATAAACTTTTGTGAATCTTTGAACAGTAACTGCAGTTACCACTTTGCAAAATATTGATTGATTTCTGATTGCCCACTAGGTGGACCCAAAGAAGCGAATAACAGTTAAACATCTACTGAATCACCCTTGGCTGATGCAGGGTTACTCTTATACGGTTCCATGGCAGAGTAAATACCCAGTAAGTAAACTACCTAGAAAAGGACTAGACCAGGGTTGGCCAACCTGCAGCATGGGTGCCACAACTAATGGCACAGATATGCTTCTAGCATGAGCACATCTGGGAGGACACAGGGCAGAGAGCAAAAAGCTGAGCAAGAAATTGGATAGAAGAAAGGTTAGAGTGCCCTTCAGAGAGCATGGGTCTAATTTGTGGCATGCCTACCAAAAATGTTGCTCCCCACTGGATTATACTTTCTGCAAGTGTGCCTTTATTGAATCAGTTGCATGTATGGAAGGGGTATGTCATCTCCTGCAGGAGCCAGGATCAAATGTTTCCCCTTAACTGTGTTGTTCAGCTTGTGTTTAATGTGTGGTCTTCATGTTTTAATTCTTCTGAAGTCTTGGACAATGGCCACAGCAAGGGCTTGAGGAAACTGGCTGGGCTATGCTGGTACTTCTAGTGGTACTGAGAAACTTCTTGAGTGCCTGATTGGTGAGCTTTACTGACATGCTCGGAGTTAACGCAATTACTGCAGTTGATGTCGGGAACGGATTTTCCCCCAGGTCAGATTGATAGGAAATATTAAGGCTTTTAGCCTTCCTTTGTAGCATATGCCATGGTCTGCTTCTCAAGATCATGTAAGCATACCAGTATTTTACTTTAAATTTCCTGCTGTTCTAGTGGCTATGCTATTGTTGGTGCTTTGCCAACATTGAGTTTAACTGTCCATCTACATGAAGAAAATCCAACCTCTGATATTTTGAAAATCAGACCATAGTTATTTTTCAAATTAATAAACATAGCATCAAATTTTGTAGCCATCATATTTGGATTTTTTTTAGAAATACTTATTTGAAATTTCATTCAAACTTAAAGCTTTACACTGCCACAGGAAGCTACAAACCTCCCATGGCCTTTAGTCCAGTCCTTTGTGGTCACAAGTAACCGTGTAATAAACATTGTCCAAAAGGGTCAGCAAGATCATCCTTACTGAGACCTCATACACAGCACAGCAGTTCAGTAAGAAATTCACAATGCAATAGGAAGAGAGCAATGTTGTCAACCAGCTACAGTGTTACTTTTATTGAAAGTTGGGTATACATGCCCTTCAGAACGTTTCTGACATGCCTTGTATTAGGATTTAGAATAGTTACCTAATGATACAATAGAATCCCAGCTTCTTGTAAACTGTTATTTAGGATAAAACCTTACTGAAGACTTCTTATTTAAGGAGCATTCTAGAAAACCTCTCTTCACTTTTGTTCAGGCCCAATTTTTTTTCTAGTTTTGGTGAAGATCCAGCAAAAATTGGGAACAGTGGTTAGGAAAATATTTAGTTGGGTACTCCCAGTGCCTCTCTTTGACCATTGGGTGTCATTGTTTCTCTACACAAAAGCTTTTGTTTTGCTTTGTTTTACTGTACATGACATCAGTTCAAACTTGCATTAGATTGTGTATGTAAATGTTAAGCTGTCTCACTGATCTAGAAATTTTTAAAGACTTTTTTTTTTTTTTTATATATCTCAAACTTGTTCTTTACAGCTTGGACATCTTGATGAAGACTGCATAACAGAACTTTCAGTGTTTCATAAACGCAGCAGGCGAAGTATGGCTGAGTTGATTTCGGAGGTAAGTGACTTGCAGTTGCAGCTTCAGCTTCTTTAAATTTAAATAGGCATTAGCTGATCCCAGTGCTCCTGTGTATGAAGCATAACACTCTAGGAATAAGCAGTTCCTTTAGAATCTAAATACAAATTGCAAACAAGCTATATTCTTAAATCAAATTTGATACTTTTTTTCCTTTTGCATTGTGTTCCTTGAGTCTTCTAAACAGTGAAATCAGTAATCGCAATACCAGTGACATACTCAAAGTTAGGTCAAAGGAGGCTCTAGATGTGTAGTGACTCTTGCATATTCATAACTGTTGTAATAATTCTATGCTTATACTCCAATAATGTAGGGAAGTTGATAAGTTCTCAATGGGAGAACTCAAATGCAATGTTGAATAGACAGCAGAGAAGCAGCTTCCTGGTGCTTCCAAATAAGTAGAAAAACAAATTCTGTTCTATCATTCATTAGTAAAAGTAGCATATAATGAATCGTATTCATGACTGACATGTTTTTAGAAAACAATCTAGATGAGGGTTGCTTAGCTTCCCACTTGCAAATGCAGCCCACCAAGCCACTGGGTCAGGAAATTTGGCAGTGGGAGAGTGGTGGCCATTAATATGGCCATATTCCCCCTGTCAAATTCCCAAACCTTAAGCCCATTGGTAGGGACCTGCTTAAATTTTGGTTTTTTGCAACTTTTGTGGAAACCATGAAAAATTGTGATCTCTCTCTCTCTCTCTCTCTCTTCCCCCCCCCCCCCCTCCCAACTGGCTGGCCCCCTGTTCCTCTGCCAATCAGTGCCATGGGGCAGAACTGCATGAAGGGCAGCCAGAAGTTAAAATGGTGGCCTCTCCCTCTTCTTGCCTTCCCCAGGGGCTTCTCTACCAATTGGCCCCCACCTCAGAGCTCCCCCAAAAATACTTGTCAAATTGGCTCTGTACACAGCAAGTGGGCTGCAAAAATTGCTTTGCCTTGCTGCGAATTAGGTCCCTACCCATTGATGCTGAGCCAGGCCATGCCCCCCTTCCCTCATCTTATGGGACCAGGCCACACTGCTTTTCCCTGCAGGGTTGCATTGGGGCTGGCCTGCAGCCCTGCCCCCTGTTCCCCTCTATACAGCCAGATGGTGCCCACTGGGCTTTCCTGGGTGCTGGGTCATGAACACCAGCCAGATCCAGCCTGTGGACAGACTGCTGCCTATCCATCCCGCCATGCAAAAAGGTTGAACACCAGTGATCTAGATGAATTTCACTAACTTTGAAAGCCCAAACCATTAATCTAAGAGTACTGTGACTTTGATCTAAGAGGGGCTAGAACAGCAGTTCTCAAATAAGGGTCTGTGAGCAGGCTTCATGGAGTCTGTGCTTCCCTCACCTGCCCCTGGGGTAGACCACAGTCTGATGGGACCATTGACCAAGCAATGCCAGCAGGTTAGTGCCAGAGCCGGCTGTAGAAGTGGCTGGTGGTGGAAGGAGGCGAGAACAGTGTGCCCCCCCCCTCTAGCCCCTCCCCCCAGTCTTACTCCTTGTGCTGCTGGCATGGGGTTCTTGGCAGTAGCAACAGGTCTGAATGCTCTGCTCTCCTCTCTTGTGCCAGGTCCTGCTCACTGGCCTGTGTAGCATGCCTCATCTGAATTTGTAGTATGACATATCAGGGAAATGAGCTGCTGGTTAATGCTGTGATTTTTTTGCTTTATAGCTACTTATGAAATGACTAATAGATAATTTTCTTGTTGGCAATTTTTTTTTTTTTTTTTTTTAACATCTGACTGTAGTTAATGTTAATGGCTTATTTAACCCAGGTTATATTAAATATTGTTCTTACCTAGTACTTGGAGGATTTCAAATCTCATAAAACTAATTGAAGGCTAAATACCACATTGTGGTGAGCCCATATTGTGAGGCTGCAAGCACCATACCCTGTTTCCATGATGAGGAGGGAGTGGAAAGGCAGGGGGAGGGGTTGTAGAACAGCAAAAAAGTAAAAGCAGATTGATATTTCCTATTCAAAATGGAACTCCAGTTGAAGTCTGTGAAACTTTAGTTGAAGCTTATTGAAATCCATGGATTACAGTAGACTCCTTAGTGCCTGATCACCCTAGAATACTTCCTTTTTCACATGGTCGGTAATAAAAATGAAATTTAAGCCAAGTATTTTAACATTACTCTTAAATAGTATTCTGAAATTTCTCTTGGTTTTTAGTGGAAATATGATCAAATGTCAGCAACTTATCTTTTGCTTCACTCTAAGAAAACTCATGGTAAGCCTGTTCGTCTAAGATTTCAGTTTCCAACAGTAGGAAGCACTTGTATCGCACCATCCAGCGAATTAAAGGTAAGCTTTTGGCTTCTACTGTACAGTGTTAATGGAGTATGGTGTTTTCACTCTCATCAGCTAAGGTGCCATGCAAATGGAACATGTGTAAAAAAAGGAAAGGATTGGTTGCCCCAGTGAGGAGATCACACTTGATAGAAATATCTGAAGTGTTAAACATCCTCTTCACAAAGGGCCTCCCTGCATGTTTATCCACAGCAACAGCTGGAAGATGTTTTAGTCAGCTGGTATTCTGAAACATCTCTTGTGATGTAGCTTGTAAGTTGGTGGGCAAAAAAAATTGCCCAGGCCTGTCCAGAATCTATGGATATGCCTGGAACTCTGCTACATGATATGGGCTTATGACCCTCTTACCAAAAACTCCTCCAGTTATTTAATTTTTAGCTAAACAGTCTTCTGAGACAAAGGAGAATGTGAGCTTCTCTGTCTCAAGGTCTTGGTACAAGAAACCCATTTTTGAAGTCTTACTGTCTCTAACCTGGCCTACTTCCTAATGAGATGATAATGCAGCTATCCTCTAAAAGTCTTAATTTCTTGACATGTCATTCAGGTTTTATGTTGACACATTTTCCTGAAGACTCCACTGTCTAATGGAGAAAAGGGAGCTAGCTATCTGTGCTGGTTTCTCTTGCTCTGTAAACAGCCTTGAATAATGTTGATCTGAGATTTTGCAGCTCTGCAAGCCTTGAAAAGACAAGTTGTTCCTTGTCAAATGCCAGTGTTGGACTATTCAACTGTCAGATTTTACCTTGCCTGTCTGAGATCTGGGGTATAGTTAAGAGCAGGGATAGGGCCCAGTATAAGGGCTTCTGCATCTTTGTCAGTCTTGCCTAGGGTTTCCTTTGAAAAATACTGTTGGTTAATTTAGTAGCTAGGATGCATCAAAAATGGGGGATTCAGAAATACTTGCTTCAACCTGACATTTGAAATTCTTGTCGTTTGACCTTTATCTCCATGTCAGATCGCTAGTTTGTGTTCAGTTTTCTGTTGACAAACACTAGGAAGCTCCAAAAGCTGTAGAATGCAATGGTCCACTTATTCATAGAGCGGTATTACACCAGTACCCAAGCACTGAACTCTAGTGCACATGTATTGATCAAATACCATAATCTGGAAGATATGCATGTTTGGGTCCCGAGAGAGGCTGCTCCAATAGTATATACTTTTTATTTCAACTGCTTCAAAATGCCCCCTGGATTTAAACACCCATATCTTGCTAGGCATTTTAATTTAAGACTTTGGCTTTATTTGCCCCTCTGGTTTTTAATCTGATGCATTTGATCTCAAGATCTATATAAATGGTGGTAGGCTGTTTTTCAGATGGTCAGTTCTCTTTCTATTCCCACAAAGGCATGTTAACTTGCATTGCTTACCTGTTACTCCTACTAGAAATAATACTTCAGGCTCCAAGCTGTTAGCTTTTTTTGATGTTCAGCCTATACTTGTGGAAGGGGTCTTCCTGGATAGATCTTTCCCTCTAAAATAGAATCCTTGCCTCTTTGCTCCTTTCTGATACCCCTGGATGTAGTTTTTATGGTGCCAAACTTCCACTAGATTACTTCATTGGTATGCATTCACATAATCAGTGATTAAGTTGGTCACTTTCCCCAAAACTACTCTAAACCAAAAACTGCCAAGTAAAAGGGATATTACCAGTTCAGGATAATATGGTGTTCATGGCTGAACAATAAACTTCAGAGCTATAGACCTTTAATGCTGAGTGCTTCAAGTGAGAGGAACAGTGTGTGGGTGGGGGAACCTTCCTCCTACCAGGTCACACTCCCTTTTAGCATCCACTCTGTCACTGCAGGATACTAGATGAAATGGACTGACCTATGGACTGACCCAGTAAGCAGCAATTCTTATGTAGGGTAAAATGATGTGAAGTCTAATCTCTAGGTTGTTGGACTACATGTAAAGATATTGCAGTGTTTCTTGATTTTAAAATATAATTTGATCCTATACTGCTTGAGGGCTGACCTCAAATTCAGTTCTGGGCACCTTTTACTAAAGTTGCTTTCAGCCATGAACTAGGAATTAAGAGCTACAAATATTAGTGAATATCAAGAATTGCAAACCAAATTAATATAATTTTATAGATAATTACAGCTGCCCAAGTAAGAACAACTATAGAAGTAGTCTATATGATAAATTTTGAGGAAGAGCTTAATTTAGTATTTGGCAGCAAAACGGATAGAATAAATGGTGTTTACAGCTTGTAGAATGATTTGCTACATTGTGAAGGCTTATTTTGGCATAGTTCAAAATCAGACTTGGCAGAATGCTATAATTAAAAATCAATCCTGCATTGATAGGTGGAACTGATTATGCCAAATATTTTGACTTTAAACAAGTTACTGTATTTTCTTGAATCCAAGATGGGATTTTTTTTTTTTTTTTTTTTGCCATTCAACATTCAGGTGTCAGGGGATAACTTTTTTTCTTGGATTCAAGTAGGCTGGGGGTGGGGCAGGTAGCTGCTTCAGTTCAGGCTGTGTGGGAAAGGAGGGAGGTGAGGGGGTACAGCCATACCCTATTCTATTGTGTGGCACATACCAAGAGAGCTCACTATGTATGTACTCCACAGCTGAAGTGGGGTGGCACTTCCCCCTACCAGTCTCCTTACAGATTTGCCCCTGGCTATGGTATATGGAAAAGGAAAATTTGGTCACAGATTTAAAATTCCTGACTTCAGACCAGTGGCCTAGTTGTAGTGTGTTATCATAGCTTTATATTTATCCTATGAAAGGGCTCCTAATAGAGGTCACTGATGCATCAGTCTCATATCAAATCAGCACCAATCTGTGCACAGGGCAAGGGCAAGCTGGGGCTGGGGGCAGTGCTGGGCTCTTCTTGGCACAGGGACTTGGTAACTTGCTCAGGGTGGGCGGCAGCAGCATTGGGAGAGGGGGGTTGGAAGGGATGCGGCAAATTTTGGGGTGCCTGCAACTCCCTCTTGTAGTCCCTCTCCAAACAGTGCCACTGCCTGCCTTGAGCACAGCCCAGATCAGCCCTCTGCCGGGCAAAGCTTGGTGTTGGCCCAGCCTGTACCAGCAGCAGCCTGCCTTTGCCCAATGCATGGATCCAGGTGCATACACACCACATGCCTTCCCAAGGTGCATGCAGTGGTGGGAGCCAATCTCCAGACAAGCCGATTACGGCCGCGTCCTGCGTTCTGCCCTGGGTGTGCAGCCCCTGCCCCAGCACCTCTCCCTCCTTCACCACTGGGACCTAGCTGTCCCTTCCCCCATGCCGGACTTAACAACGGGACATTACTCTTTACACTGCCTGACTGCATATCGGAATCACATTGGTAAAATGTTCATCTTTATTGACCCAAAAATTTTCTTGCTGCACCTGTAGTTCCTAATCTTTCAGTACTGAAACTGAGCAGAATTTCATGTAATTGAAACAGCAAAGCTGGAAGTAGTAGTATGGCTGGAAGAATGGAGAAAACGCATCCAATTTCTTTTTGTAAGTTGTGGGCCGTAGCATAACTATACCAAAGGCAATCTATAAGAGATCTCTGCATGCTGTGGCGTGAAAGCAAATTCATCCAAAATCCTCTAGTAGTTGGAAGGATTCTGCATATGTAACTGGGAGAAACTGTTTAAGGATTTTTTTTTTTTTTTATTTTTTTTTTTTTTTATAAATCATGCTGAAGGGAAAGCTTTTGTTAATTGCTAATTGAAGCTGTTAGATCTTGAAATATGGAAGAAGGCTAGGTAAAGTCATGGTATCTTGTATTGCCTTCATAAGAAGTTATGGAAAACTAATAAATTAGTCACCCTGCTTTATATTTTGTATAGGTCCTCTTTATGGAACTTATTTTGGGCTGCTGGTCTGCTGCTCTTTCAACTAAGTAGCTCATAGCTGCTGATGGCTAGAAAATGATATTTAGAAGTTTGCTCTTAGAAATGGTTTGGAGGTAAAGCAGAGATGCGTTACAAAAATGGTCCGGGGAACAGCAAAGGTTAATTGATTTCTAAAAGCCTGTTTGACATGAGTTTCCTTCAAGGCCCACTGTCTGACACAGGCAAGCAGATGCACATTCTGGGAAACAGAACTTGTACCACACTGTTCTATAACATGAGCTAAGATAGCATTAGGTGACAGTACCCAACTGCAGGGTCCTTAAGATTTCTGGTTTTTTGGTAGATGGACCACATTAAGAGAAACCCTAAAGCCCAAATTAAGATGTGTGTATGTAATGGGTTTGTGTAACACAAGAATGTGCTGACAGGACAGAACATGGACAGTATGATGATCACAAGAAGACCAATCAATGATGCCCAGATATGAAGTAATCTTTTCCTCCTCCGTCTGATGCAAAAATGGGGATTGTAGAGCAGCAAAGGAGCCCTGAGAGGGGAAGCCAAGACCACCATGAACAGGGCATACCACTAGCCTGTCCCCACTGAGGGAACAGCAGTGGGCCTTGGCCTCTGACCTTCAGGTTGCTAACATCTGACTTTCAAGAGAACCTCTGCTCGTGTACTAGCCAGATGTACCTTAACTCTGTAAACCCTGGGGCTGGTAGATATGGAATTGTTTGCATTTTATGTTTATCTGCTATCACAACTGTATCAATAAAAATCTCTTAATATCAAATGGAAAGGTTGTGGTCGGTCTGAGGGTTTGGGTCTTCCTAGAACAAGTTATCTGGGTCATTTAGTTCCAGTGCCAACAATAGCTTCAGTGAAAAAATTGAAGATGGATGCTATTGCTTGTTCATAGAAACCTAGAGAAATAGGGTTGGAAGGGACCTTATAAGGTCATCTAGTACAGCCCCCTGCTCAAAGCAGGACCATTCCTAACTAGATCATTCCAGCCAGGGCTCTGTGTGCTGCTGTTGCTTGTCTCCAGAGAAACAAATGTTCATGCTTGTGACCATTGTTGGTTGTTGCTTGATATACAAAGCTGCTTGTTATTGTTGCTTTTGGCACAACTTTCAGTATGCTCTTTCCATGAAAATTAAAAATGCTAAACAATCATGTAATCCATAGAGGGCTGGAAGGTACTTTTAGGAAGTCCTCTAATCTAATCACCTCATGGCAGAATCCTCCCTATCCAAACACCTCATGCAAGTGCTTGTCTAACTATTTCTAAAACTATGTAAACGGGGATACAACTGTCTGTCCTGCCACCGGACACTTGAGAGAAGGAAGAGGGCCATGCACTCTGTTAGAGGAAGGCAAAAACTTAGTCAAGGAAAATTTTCCTTTTTTGGTCCTAAATGTTGTGATTGGTCTGAATGTAAGTGAAGGGGCAAGACTTTCTAACCAGTAACCTCTGGATTTTAGACCCAGCAGGAGCACAGATGTGGAGTCCAAAACTTCTCACAGTGCTCTAAATGAGCTCTACCAGCACCAATGGAAGGGGCACTACTGCATCCTGTATCATGCTTCAATTAAAGCTGCCAAAAAAGCTAATGTGGGTTTTGGGCTGCAGTGTCATGCTGTAGACGCACTGAGTTTGATCCAATCTGCTAAGACCCTGAGATCCTTCCCTGTAGTGTTGTCATCCAGCCAGTTGTCACCCATTTTGTTGTTGAGAGAAGGGGGAGGCATTAATTCTTCCTAAAGTATATCACTTTACATTTATCTGCATTGAACATCATCTTTTTGGTTCTAGCCCAGCTTTTCAATCAATCAAGATCCTTCTGTATCATGTTCCTGTCCTCCAGTATGTTTGCAGTCCTTACCAGTTTCATGCTTTCTGCAAATTTCTTCAGGAAGCTCTCTATTCCAGCTTCCAAATCATTAATAAACAAGTTGAACAGACTCCTGTGGGACTCTACTCAATTGCCTGCCATTCTGACATGGATCCATTTGTAATTATTCTTTACTTGCAGATACTGAGCCAATTACCTGTCCACCTTTGTTAGCTAGACAAAACTATTTCTCCAATTCATTTGAGAAGGTTGTGTGGGACTTTTGAAAGACTTACAGAAGTCTAAGTACTATATCCACTGCATTCCTTTCACCCACCCAAGTAATTACTTTGACAAAGGGGATCAATTTTGGCACAACTTTGTTCTTAGCAAACCTATTTTGGTGGCTTAATATGAGCCTTCCCTCTTTCAGATGCTTGCAAGTGGACTTTCTTATGATACGCTTCAGTAACTGCTTGAATATTGAGTTCAGGTGACTAGTCCAGAGTCTGGTTTTCCTTCTTGTGTCCCTTTTTTAAGGAGTCAATCCTCAGTCTTCCGGTCCTCAAAGACAGAGGACTTTGCCCGTCTCTATTACTTAATAAATGTTATTGCTGAGGGTCTGGTGATCATCTTAGTTTCACTGTCAATTTTATAATCTAAAAAATGTTAAGCGTTATGTGATCTGTATGAGGACTTCAAGTAGCTATTGCCTATAAGTAAAACTTTGAAAATGATGCTGGAACTGTTAAAATAATTAAGTTTACTTCTAATGAAAACTTTTTCCCTTTTTCAGTGTCAAGTTGGAAACTTAGCTGTGTCTTTCTTTTAAACAGTTTAAAGAAAACCTGACTTGCAGAGATGGGCCAGACTGTAGCAAAGCACCTTATGCACTTGGATCCATAGAGTTTTCAGATCTGTTTTTTGAAGACTCTTTATCTGAAGACTTTGCTCTAAATACACCAAAAGCAAAGCAGGTATTTAAAGAATTAGTGTTTTGTTAGGTGAGATGTTTTGAGTCTAGAAGCTCTTATATAAGTGTGCTATGCAATGAAAAGATACTTTGAGATAAAAGATCAGTGTAATTGGTGCTGCAGAAGATGCAGTCCCTGGTCAAAGGAACCTATAGTCTTTTTTTTT
>JAGPOW010001711.1:859664-886830 GCA_030014935.1 Caiman crocodilus | reverse complement strand
TTGGGGGGGGTTGTCAGAATTTGCACTTTTTCATCAGAGAATTTGTAATTTTTTTTTGAGAGAAAACCAGGATCCCTCCTGATAAGTGGAGAAAGCATGTCAGCTCTTTTAATTACAGGCAACCCCCGCTTAACGCTGTTTCGCTTAGTGCTATTTCACTGTAATGCTCATTTTAAATTCATACCTGATTTCACTTAGTGCTCAGCGAGTTTCACTATAATGCTGACAGTCATCATCTTGGGTCATTAAAGCAACTGCAGTCACCATCTTGGGTCATTACATACTTTCGGTTTTGCTTAACACTCATTTCACTTAACATTCGTTTTTTCAGGAGCCAATTAAGAGCGCTAAGCAGGGGTTGCCTGTATAGCCCTTTTCACTCTTGACATCAATAAGGATTGGCAACCACCAGCATGAATGATACAGCATGGCATGTAAAGCCATTTTCCTTGGCATGCTGCAGCTGACCCAGGCTCTGGGCAGCTTCTGCCAGCAGCTGCCCAGAGCTTGGGTTGGCTGCAGCCAGGAGGCTGCAAACAGCTGCATGGAGCTGTGCAGCCTGGCACCAGTTTCATGGTTGCAGCAGCTGTGCATGTACTTCTGAGCACATGGTCAGGAAGGGGTCTGGGGCAGTGTAACCCTGGTTCCTCCCCCACTGTCCACTCAGAGGCACATGTGCAGCTGCTACTGCTGCCATGGAGTGGATGTTAGGGCTGGAGAGGCCAGCACAGCTGTTTGCAACCTTCCAGCTGCCTGTTACAGCTGTCCAGAGTCTGGCCTAGCTTTGGGAGGCTGCAAACAGCTGTGCTGGGCTCCAGAGCCCCGGCACCAGCTCTGTGGCGGCAGCAGGTGCATGTGCAGCTCACAGCACATGGAGGGAAAAGGATGGGGGAAGCACAGCCCTAGCTTCTCCCCTGCCATCCAACCTGAGGAGCATGCACAGCTGCCATGGAACTGGTGCCAGGGCTGCGGAGCCTGGTACAGCTTTTTGCAGCCTCCTAGTCACCTGCTACAACTGCCTACAGCCTGGACTGTCTGTGGTAGCCAGGATGCTGCAAACAGCTGCACTGCGCTCTGGACCCCTGGCACTGGCTCTATGGCTTGCAGCGCGTGGCAGGGAAGGGGCTGGGATAACACAACCCCTGCCCATCCTCCACCATCCGCACAGAGGCATGCATGCAGACACTGCCAGCAATAAGGATTGGACTCCTTGTGGCTCCCCCCATCTCTGGCATGCCAAGTCAAAGTGTGAACGGAGGTTGGGGTGATTTTGGCACTCCAACCAAAAATGTTGCTGACCCCTGCTCTAATGACCTGTGGATGAGAGTTTTCACCTAGAACATTTATCTTACCTGCATGTTCTCTTCTTGTTTTATTTTTTCCTCCATTTAATCTAAAATTGTTTGAAGATTGGACACTTTACAGAAGTGGCTTCTCCATTGATAGATTTCACATCTTGTATCTGTACCCTTTGGCACAGGTTTTTTGTTATATCTTTTACTGTACACTTATTTAGTTAAAACACATTGAATAACCACGTAAATGTAGCTGGTGTCCCACACTATTTGCCAGGCTACTGAATTGACCTATGGGTGAGATCCATTGATGCTGCTGCATCATATAATGCAGAAGTGGGCAAAATGTGGCTCGCCGGCTGATTGGATCCGTCCGGTAGGCAGGCACTTGCCAGTTAATTATATCCATCAGTCAGCGCCCCTGCTGCACTCCACATGTGCCCAAGTCCTGCCCACTCCCACCTGGGGCATCATGTGCTGCATTCCCAGCCTCCCACACCAAGACCAGTTTGCAGGCAGGGCTGCTGCAGATGCCCAGGGAACTGCTGGGCTCCCCTGGCCTCCACAACAACTTCTGTCCCTGCTGCAGTGCTCCAGACAGCAATCAGGGAGGGGGAGCTGCAGCATTGAAGAGAATGGGGAGGGCTCTGTCTACAGCTCATTTTGCTCCTGCTCGTGCATGGCTTGGTGGGGGAAGCTTGTGGATGGAGGTGGCGATGGCCTGAAGGAACTCGTCTGCTCACAAAGCCCCATCCGGCAAGCACAGGACTGGCAGGTGGCTTGGGAGCAGCAGCAGGAGCCAGCATGGGCTTGGTACAGCCCCACCAGGCAGGCATGTGGGATGGAAGCGGCAGCAGCAGGAGCCAGCAGAGGCTCAGCAGCAGCCCCGCTAGGCAGGTGTGAAACACAGACCAAGAAAGTTGGCAGTGCCAGGCTTGGTTCTCTGTACCCCCCTGCCCAGGGGCTTCTCTTGCTGCCCAGTGGTGGCAGATGCTTTCCCACTCTTTGCTGAACGCTGTGAGCCAGGCAGGCAGTGCTGATCCCCACCCCCCTCTCCTTCCCTGTGCCTACGAGGGGTGGGCTCAACCATGTCACAAAGAGCTAACAGGAAGCTGGGTGGGGGGGAGGAAACCCCCCACATACTCCACACATGCATCCACATCCCTCTTACACCCCCCCATGCACTATACCCACACACACCAACACTGTCCCACACACTCTACCATACCCGTACACCACTTACACCCTCCGCACACATCTACATGTACGCACCACAACCACACATATACCCACACCCTGCCACCATACTCGCACACACCCAGCAGTCCCATACCCAGACATACACACATACCCTACCCCACCATACCCACACACACTCATACATTCCACCTATCCCTCCATACACAATATACAAGCAACCCCCATGCTCCCAAAATCCTAAAAGGAGTACTTCCTGGGCAAGGGTAGAGACTTCTGGTGGCGAAGGTCAAGGGTTAGGGGTGGGACTTCCAATCACAAGATGGTGACGAGAGGCAGGTCACCTGTTGTGGGACGGGGCTACCCTTGTAGCCCTCAATGCCTTACCAAAATCCTTAAGTGGCCCTCCAACCAAAATAATTGCCCACCCCTGATATAATGTGATGGGAACCCATAAAACACAAATTGTGTCAAAATTTGCTCTATGCTAATCATAGCAGAAATTACAGCTGACTTTCAGTGGTAGAAACAATGCTGACATGGAACTGAATTTTGAGAAAAGGGGGAAATGAAAAACAAACATGAGAATGCCATATGGAGCACTCATCAAATGTCTAAAAGCCACAAACCATTATTGTTGGGACAGAAAGATAACAAGGTTGTAGTTTGCTGCTTTTTAATATTTTGGCAGTTGTTGCCAATGCCTACAGCTTTAATCTTCTGGTCCTTGAAAAATATAATAGCATTGAAGTCAGCTTCACCAAAAAGCTTACAGTGTAAGGTTTTGTGATCAGAGCCTATTTAACTCCTGGAATATGAATTTTGCCACCTCGGAATACTTAAGTACACTCACAGCTTTGTTCCGCCATCTGTTAGGTGCTGCATAGTGCTAATTTCCAAACAGGTTCAGTCCTGCTGTGGGCTTACATGATGTTTGTATAAGGAATCCTTTGGCCTGAAAGATTTTCTGTATTACTAATGATACAAGAAACAGAGAGAACATTACTTGATTCAGATCATAGACTGATATGGGACTTTCAGACACAATAAAGTGGGAATCCAAGGGAGGCTATTTTAGCAGGCATGTTTCAGACCTAGTCTGCCTTCTGAAGACTCTGATTTACTGTATTTTCTCCATGGCTGGATCCAGAATTTTGAAAAGGGGCAGAGAATGAGGTGCAGCACCACATATAAAACAACATATTTTTCTCTAGTTTATTAAATATAAACTAGAAGCTTTCCTAATATGCTAGGGGCTTATGGCTGTATTATTCAGTTTAAGATCGAAGCAGAAGCAAATATAACTTCATTGGATTGAATTAAAAACAATCTCCCAGCTTGTGAAATAGGAGATTTATACCAGGGGCAGCTAACAGACAGCAGAATTACAGAACAAAAGATAGCTTCAATGGTGGAACAATAAGACTGGTTGTTAAAAAGAGGATCATTTACACCTGTTGGGTGAAGAGTTTGGAAAGGATTGGGTAGATTATAATGAGCCATGAAGTCAACTGACTTGTCCAGCACTGACTGCCCAGAAATGCTACTGCCACTGCCAGGCAATTGGTTTTAACTGTTGGGTGAAGCAGGAATCAAAGAGGGGTGCAAGTGCACCAGTGCACCCCCCTGGATAGACCCTGATTTTCTCTCAGACAACACATCCTCAAATAAAACATGTGCCTTGTTTTTGGAAGGCAGAATGTAGAGAGAAAGACTTTTCCAGACAACGGGATGACATAGAGGAAGATCCTGCTGCCTCCCCAAGACTGTCTCCTGGAATGCCGCACTGCCTAGATCTTCCATGCTCCCAGGACACCTTACTCTGTGTCACACAAAGTTATACGCTAGGCCCTGTGCTACTTCATGCATGAGCTATAGTGCTTAGCTGATAGCTGTGTCTTGTGAGAGGCTTAACACAGGTCTCTGCCCCTTCAGCTTACTTGGCCATATAAGCAGCAGCCAGCCTTGCAGTTGCGTGGCAAACACAGTATCTGCAGGCATGCTTTCCTGCTTCATATACATGCTTCTAAATTTGTGGGGGCTAATTTTGGGGGGAAAAGGTATGTTTTGTATGTGAGAAAATGTGGGATATGGTAGAAACTCACCTGGGATTTGTTTACTGTAAAGTGCTGTATTAAGTCTATAGTTTGTCCTTTTCAGTTTTGTTTAAATTTACTAAGTTCATAACATTTTAAGGCAAAAAAGCAAACATGACACATTGGTTATCTATGTAGTCTATTCTCCTTCATGGCCCAAAAGGACTTTGTCTCAATGCAGGAATGACTGAGCATCAACCTCTGATGATAGACACCCAGGTGCTTGGCTGCAGAAGCAAATATAAGTTTACATAGATGTGGAAGGAAGACTGTGATGCCTGTTTTCTGACCAGTTCTTCAACTAATTCTTTTGCAATATAGATGTTTTTATACCATTTCTGTGTGACTAATGCTCTATAACCCTTTATAATGTATGTAGGAAAAATTTCATGTCAGATACTGGTATGAATTCCTTTTCATCCTTAACGTAGACTATGTGCACATCTGAAGATAAGGGGGAGTGCCTTTCACGTCCAGGGTCATTGTGCCTACTGTCCTTCAGATAGCTTTTCTGATATCTCACGTTCTTTTCTTCAGTCAGCTCATATACCCCTTCGGGCAGCTCAGGATTTATTACATCTTACCACAGAAGATCAGATGCTATGCACTTTCTGAAAAAAAACTAGGGAGTGGGGCTGGGGAGGGAGCTCTTTAAACTGCCTCTAGTTGGACACCAAGTCCCATTATCACTTAAGAAAATCAGCACCATTCCCACCTAGATCATTCCAGTCAAGGCTTTGTCTTGCCAGATCTTAAAAACCTCCAAGGATGGAGATTCCACCACTTCTCTGGGTAACTTGTTCCAGTGCTTTACTACTCTGCCAGTAAGCAAGTTTTTCCTAATATGCAACCTAAAGTTCCCTTGCTGCAACTTGAGATTGTAGTTCCTTTTTCTGTCATCTGCCACCCCTGAGAACAGTCTAGCTCAGGGGTGGGCAATTATTTCAGGTGGAGGGCCATTTAATGAGTTTTGGTGAGCTGTTGAGGGCTGCAAGGGTAACCCCACCCCCTTACGTGTGCTCTGTCACTTGGTCACCATCTTGGGGCCAGAAGTCCCACTCCTAACCCCTGATCTTTACCACTAGATGTCCCTCCCTTTTCTCCCTGGAAGTACTCCATTGGGATGGAAGGAAGGGTTACTATTTTGGAACCAGAAAAAAAACAACAAATCATATACTATAAGTCAAACATCTACTAAAACATATTTTAATTTTATTTTAAGAATATTATGTAGTGATTTGTGTTTGCTTAGTGTATATAAGGATGATTGCATAATAGTTCAATGCACAAAAACATATAAAAAGTAACTTGTTAGTGCCTATACAAGCTGCCAGAATAGCACCACGGAAAACATAATCTGAATAAAAAAAAATGACTGTCATTTTTGTTGGCAGTGAGCACGCTGACATGTGCATTAAGGCACTTTTTTCTAATTTGAATTTAGTACCTCCAATGTTAGGTACTAAGGAAATGTGCATTAGGCTGCCTCAATGCTCAGTAATAAATGAACCTGGTTTTTAAGTGATGCTTAATGAGCAGTAGCCTATTTTACTGCATATTAGTGTAATCACACAGTTTTTTACATGACACTTTAATGCACAGTGAAATAGGCTACTGTGCACTAAAGTGCACATGTAGACATACCCACTGAGAACTAAACCAGAGGCCTCCAGTCCTAAAAGCAAGTGTGTCAGCTAAACTGGAAGAGCCAATATCTGCTAATTGCTTACATCCTTGATGCACTGGGCATAGATATAGATACGCAACAGACACTAACTGGTGGGATACAGTCTCAATGCAAGGTCCCTGGTATGGCAAACACAAACCTGTGAGGAGTCTCTGGAATATTAGTGCATGTTATGCTTGTGAAAAGCTGTAGCGCTGGAGTCCAAATCTGTACTACTCTTACAGAGGGACCATCCCTTGAAGCAGGAGTGTAAATAAGCAGCTTCCAGGCCCATTCACATACTGGCCTCTGCTGAAACTGCTCAGCACTATCAGTTGTGCTGGTGGTGCTTGCTTTCTTGAAGAGGATGCCTCTTGAAAATGGCTGGCAATTCCCAGCTTTTATTCACCTAGTCTCTCAAAGAGCCTTCAGATTATAATGGCTTCCCATTGCTGCCTCCTGGGCTGGATAGAACCACCTGATGCAAAATCAAATCTGTCTGTCTTGCTTGCACAAAATCAAGCAGCATAGCTCCAGTAAGTAAGAGCAGCTCAGTTTGGGCTTAGTGTTGTTTAAAACTCCTTGTGACCTCCATGACAACAGCAGCTGGCTCTAGAGTCCACAACTTACTCTCAGTCCTGGAGACCATCTAGTCCCAAGGAAGGTGGGCAAGGCTGGCTTCACTATTGTATGCTAATATATTTTGTTTGGTCAGATCTGCGTGTTTAAGTAGATTTGAATAAATTGGCTCACTAGAAATCCTGTTTATTTCTCTAAGCATGTTCTGCAGTGGTTAAAGCCTTGACTAATCCAATTTTCCATAAATCAGGGATATTGGATAAAACAGATCAACTTATTCTGGGTTTTGTAATATTAAAAAGTATTATTTTACTTTGAGAACAAAATATGCAGCACAATTTTACAGTGGAGTTCATCAGGTTAAAAAAATCAGACAGCCAGATTTATTTTTTATCAGTCAGCTCTGACAAAGCGATGTAGAATTAGACACCCCATGAACTGTTTCTTTGGTTTAATGTGAGGGCTGCGCTTCATTAGAGGATATAGAATAATCCACTGTCATTTTTGTTTTCATTGTATTAGTTTTTTGGCAGAGAATTTATTCAGCCTCCGATATATAGTTATTTATGTGCTACCAACTTGCTTTTTGGCATTCCCTAGAGAAAGCTCCATTAAAACTCTTAATGTGACACCACATATTTTTAGTAGACTAGAAAATAGTTACAATTTTAATTTAAATTGAAATGACTATGTAATAGCTGGACAAATCATTCTGAGCTCCCTAGAGCTCTTAATTGTAATTCTCCATTGTTTCTATGCATAAATTTTCTTTCTAAGTGCTCATTCTGAAATACTTACTAATTTTTTAAAATGTTATATACTTGCTTATTTAATAATGTTCTATGGTTAACAACTTCACGATTAGACTTTAATGTTAAATATAAATGGTAAAAACAATAGCTGCTTTCAGTGTTTGGAAAATAAAGTGTGCTTTTATTTTAATAAGAATTTAATTTAAAGAACTTGTATTCTATAAAAAAAGAAAGAGAAGCAATCCTAACCAGAGAAGGCATCAGTTATGTACCACAGGAGTATTTTTTGCTCTACAACAAGGAGTAGCAGCATTTCTCAGTGTTGCTATCACAGAGGACAGAAAAATCATGAGATTTTTTTTTAAAAATGCCCAGTACCTAATTATTTTCTTATATTATCTATCTACTTATTTCTAAGTAGTCAGGGGAAGCTGTCTGCTGATGCACTATCGTCTCAGAATCCAAACTCAACCTGAAATCCTGAAATCATAGAATTATAGAAAAATAGCACTGGACAGGAACTTCTCGGTGGTCTTCCAGTCCAAACCCCCTGCTCAAGCCAGGGGCATTCCTGCATCACATATGTGTAAAAGCCTGCTCTCATCACTGACCGCTGGCAGGATTTTTTGCTCATTTCTTTTCGCCCTAGGGTCTGTGGTGGGCCAGGAGGGGGCGCTCCTGCATTGAGCCACCCACCTCCCTACGCCCGCCCACCTTCCAGGCTCCGAGTGCCTCCCTAGGGGCGCCTCACGCCTGGCCGACCCCTTCCTGGAGCACACCCGCTAGCCTGGGGTTTCCACTGCCACCGCCCAGAGCTCTGGACTTACTTCAGGCTCTGCGCACTCTGGGAAACACAGGCCTAGTAGCCCTCAAGGGGACTTGATTCACTTCAGGAAGTTGGGATGCTTCCCTCAGCCAGAAGCACAAGTAGTGGTCTCCCTTAGTCAGCTGAACCAAGGGGACCCCAAGGCATAATCTACACCCACTCCCAATCAGTCTCCCACACTAGGTATAAAGGAGAACTTTATTGGTTACAGAGGATAGGATACAGGGTAGAGCAATATCAGAGAAATCCCATAGAGCAAACTCCTGTGGCCGGGGTAGCCTTTGATCTCTCATCTGAGTTACTGCAAGCTATAGATCTAGTTGGGTCTTAGGCAGCTTGCTCACAAGTGTCACCCAGAGGCAGGTGAAGATTCCCTCTGGAGGCAGGCGGTTCCTTGATCATGGGTTTTGAGAGAGAGAGCCAGTTTCAGATGGTTCAGCTCCTTGTTGTTCCCGAGTCACCCTCATGGCTGCTGCCCCCCATCCCAGGCAGTCCTTAACTTATACAGCCTCAGTGACCTCATTTACCTGGTCCAATGGAGGTCAGCACCTGCTGGCTGTCAGCCAACCAATTTGGAATACATCACTAGTTGCTGGGCAGACTCTAGCCCACCAGGAGGGAAGCCCTTCACCCCCATATGCAATACTAGTCACCTAGGCAGAGGGAGAAGGTTTCCCCCGTCCCTCAGGAACGTATCCAGCTCGGGTTACCTAAAGAGATAGGGTAAGGTGTGTCTCTTGGCTGGGTCCATCCTAATTAAAATTGTCACAGAGCTGAGTTTTTGGGAGGGAAACAAAGGTGGTTTCCTGTCACAGCAGTTTCCACTCATTCTCATCACCCAACTCTGCTTATATTATCCTTGTTTCCTCCCATCCCAATTTTTCCACTCGGTGTCCCTCATTCTGCCACTTCTTCCTGTGCTTCATTTGTCACCACTACCCTTTTCCATTCTACTTTCCCTGTCTCTCCCTTGAAGTCTCCAACTCCTCAAGTTCTCCCCTGTGGCCAACCCAGGCCCTTGCTGGCCTCTTAACAGTCCACTGCACCTCCTGCATCACTCATTCACCCCATCCACAATCTGCTGCATCCTCTCTCACCCTGCCTCTTTCTCCTTATGTCCTGGTTTCCTCTGTCTTCTACCTGTCCACTGGCCCCTTCCCTTTCTGCCTCCTGTACCCTGACCCCTTACATTCCTGTCCTGTTCCCTTCCCCCTTGTGTTGTCTCTGCCTAACTACCACGTGTTCCTGACTCCTCCATCATAAAACAATTACTACCTTCCCCGAGGACTGCCTAGCTTCAGCTCTCTTCGAAATATGGGAGTATGATGGCCATCTTTTATTAGTAGCAGATTCCCTTTTGCTCATTAAGGCAACAGAGAAATAGAACCTGCCTTGAGTAAGGGCAGTCTGACTTTAACTCCACTGATGATAAGGAGAGACAGTGGCACTTTCTCAGAAAGACAGAACTTTGAAAGTCTGACGACAAAGAGCAAGGTAATCAGGAGAAGCCACAATAAGAAAAGCAAATATTATAAGAGTTGGTGTTGAATTGTGTTCAGCTGGTAACTTTTCCTGGAGAATTATTGCATCCTAAAACTTTGAATTGGGCACAGAACTGCAATACAAGAGAGAGATTCTAGATTACATAGTTCTGATTGAAAGCAAAGCATTTTCTTATCTTTCCATTGGGTAATAAAGATGATACCACGGTATACAAGTGACTTGTATCTCTGACTCCTTTCTGGTATCCTCAGTTGCAACCACTTGGGTCTTTGCTGCCACCTTTGATTTTCGCACCTGCAGTCCTGCTTCTTCAAGAGCAATACTGATGTTAACCCATTATCAGCCACTCTCATACAGCAAAACACTATTCATTCAGAACAAGGCCATGACCGATAAACAAGTGTGAGGCAAAGAACAGCTGGTATGCATATCTAATTTACCAGGCATTCCTCCATCATCTTCATTAAGACCATTATATGGATAAAGTACAAGTCATAGTTCATACAAGACTATTTCTCTAGGTTATGGTCCATACAGCCTTTTGGATTGAATAAGTAAAACCTTTGTTTCCCAGGTCAGGACAATGACTGTCTTCAGTCCTCAAGTTGTTAGGCTATCAGGCTTCTTGAATCTAGTCCATCCAGTTTATATCCTTTCTTCCATCCAGATTCCATCCTTCTGTGGATACTTGTTACCTATATTATTCCTACACAATAGATTTGCATTATTGAAATTTATTTCTTCAGGGAATGCTTTTTAGCTCAATGATTCAGCTAGGAAAACCATCACTAGCTGGACCACACAGATACAGATGATATTTATAAAACTGATGCAAGTTTTTGAATATTCTCTACATATACAACTTCTATCACACTTGCAAAAAAACCCAAACAAAACAAAAGCAACACTTAAACCAGCTGACCAACTACATGAGGTAAGATCACTGGCTCCATTTATGTTAGGCTTTTAAATCACATTGTTACCATAGAAATAAAACTTCCTTTATAGTGTGTATGTGGTTTCAGAATTAGTTTGGCATCTCAGCCAAGATAACTGCCATCTCAAGAAGTTCTGCAAATTATAATTGTTGTTTAATTTGTAAACCACAATTTCCACAGTGATCTGAGCTAACCTTATACTTCAGACTTGACAATAGATTGCAGGAAAGGTGTGTGGAAGCAGTTAACTTTTGAGAAAAAAATGCTGCCTCATTTTAAATTTTCAGGTAATCAAAACTCACAGTTGCAGTCTTTTGCAAAGGCACTGATAACGTGATTCTTTTGAGATAACAAAGAATTTCATTTGGAAGATTGAATGTTAAAATATCAGTCAACTTTTTCTGAAATAATCTTAATATGCTAGCAGAAATACAATGATAGGAAAGTAAATTCCTTGTTGTAAATTTTAAGTCCTGGAACTCACTTGAAACCATTATTTTGTAGTTAGTGAGCGCGTCTACATGAGACATATTACTGCATATTAGCATAGTTTACTGCACAGTAAGTAAAATCCTGGCCTGGGGTCAGCTGTCTCTATGGCAGCCCCTGTCTGCAGGTTATAAAAGCCTGCAGTCATTTTGATCCCTGGGAAGATTTTGGAAAAATTATCAAATAAACCATTCTTGACAGGCTAACAGAAGGCAACAATTTGAGCCCTGGGGCACACAGAAAGGTAGCCTGAGGGCACTGCAGGCACCTGTGTTCCACTGGGCAGGCCACAGAATAGCTATGCCTGACTGCCAGCACCCTAGCACTATTTAATTTGGTGGAGCACCCTCCACCATGCCTCTGCCACATGGCTGCCAGTCCCTTGCTGTGCCCCTGTGCTGGGCACTACTGGTAGCTGCCCAGGCCCTGCAACATGGGGACAGCTGTGTGGGGGCCCAGAAAGCTGGTGCAGGACCCAGCCTGGGGCCCCAACTGAACTGGGGAGGAGACTGGTGACCTTGTGGCACTGTGAGGGTGAGTCAGAAGTGTAGTGCCATCTGCCCCCAGGCTCTGCCGCCCAGGTGCCCCCATCCTACAACTCCCTAGCCCAGGACAATACAAAAATCATTTTGTACATAATTTGCACAGCGAAGAGGGTTTTTTATTGTTGGTGGATGGTGGAGGAGGTCAGTTTGTTGAGGGGGGAGAGGTGCTCTGTGTGTTGGGGAGGGAGGGAAAAGGGAGAGTCTGTTTGAAGTGAGGAAGATAAAGACTTGTTCTTCTGAGCACAAGATCATTTTCATTATTCATTGCTAAGCTGGCAAGTCAGCCAGCAATGTAGTAGTCCTCAACATTAGGAAAGTCAACTTTCAGAAGCTCAGGAGGCCCTGAGAGGCCATGATTTCGCAGGGAGGGGAGTTCACGATGAGTGGTTGCTCCTTAAGGAAGCAATCCCAAAAGCGCAAGGGAAGTCCATCCCAACTTGTAGGAAAAGTGGTAAAAGGGCTCAACATCCCCCTTGGCTAAACAGGGAACGCACGGACCTCCTACATCTAAAAAGAGAGGCTTCTAAAGGATGGAAGACAGGGAACACCACTAAGAAGGAGTATTCTGCACTTGTCTGCACCTGCAGGGAGCAACCTACGAAAACCAAGCTTGCAACTGAACTCCAACTGGCTACACAAATCAAAGACAATAAAAAGTCCTCCTTCAGATATGTGGGGAGTCAAAAAAAACAAGTGCAACATTGGACCTCTGCTAAACAAGCTCGGGCAGCTGACTACCAATACCCAGGAAAAAGCCAATCTGCTTAATGATTACTTTGCATCGATTTTTCACCAGCCCAAAAGGACCACCCTGCCTAACATGATGTGGGAAGATCAGGGTAAGGATGAATATATGCCCACAATTGGCATGAATCTTGTGAGGGAGCACCTTGAGATGCTCACAAATAAGTTGGTCTGGATAGACTGCAACCAAGAGTGCTAAAGGAACTGGCAGACATCATAGTGCAACCACTGGCAAGGATATTTGAGAACTCATGGTGCTTGGTTGAAGAACCTGAAGACTGGAAGAGGACCAATGTGGTGCCCATCTTCAAAAAAGGGAGGAAAGACTTCCCAGGAAAGACTAGCTTCCTGGGAAGCTGCAGGCCAATCATAGGAAGGCCTGGGAAGATTTTGGAAAAAATTATCAAACCAACATGGGTGATGTATCACCTGGACAAAAGGGAAGAGGGTGATGTCATGTATTTGGATTTTTAAAAAGCCTTTGACCTGGTGTCCCATGATGTCCTCATGGAAAAATTGGACAACTGCAGCCTCGACTACTCCACAGTCTGATGGCTGGGGAACTGGCTCCAAGGTTGGACCAAGAGAATGGTAGTTGACGAACCGAATCAACATGGCACTCAGTGACAAGTGGCATCCCCCAAGGCTCTGTTCTTGGACCTATACTCTTATATGTCTTCATAAACAATCTGGAGACCAGTGTCAAAAGTAGACTAGCTAAGTTCATTGATGACACCAAAATTTGGGGAAAAGTGTCCACATTTAATAGGCTGGTGATTTAGGCCAACCTCAATAGGCTTGCGAGGTGGATAGATGAAAACCTAATGGCATTCAATACGGAGAAATGCAAGGTGCTCCACCTCAGGAATAAAAACTTGCCTCACAATTATAGACTTGGCAATGCTACACTTGCTATCACTATTACCAAAAGAGACTTGTGGGTCATGATTGACCACAAGATGAACATAAGCCACCAATGCAATACCGCACCTAGCAAAGCAAACAAAACTCTGGCTTGCACCTACCGATGCATCTCAAGCAAGACATCCTCTTACTGTATTTGGCCTTGGTAAGGCTGTAGATGGAATACATGGGGGGCCTGCTGTGCCAACAGGAGCATTGGGCAATGGTTGTCACTGCCAGGGTTAGGGCCTGGAGCAGCCATGGCACAGGAAGGCAGAGTGGGCAAGGACAGAGCTGTCATGCACTTGGTGCGCTTCTCCTGGCTAGGGAAGGGGCTGTCCAGAGAGCAGGCCTGGCTTCTAAAGATGGCTGCTGGGTGCTGGCAGCAGTAGCCACAGCCTGGATCTCCCTGCTGTGGTGGCAGGGTCTCATTGCAGGGCTACAGAAAATGGTGCAAATCTGCTCCCTAACCCCCACATGTGTAGACTTCTGCCTGAAAATGCTTACACCAAAGTAGTTTACACCAAAATAAATTTAGGCCCTAGTAAATGCATGTGTAGACACATCTAGTTTCACTACTTTTTTTTTTACTGCACTGTATTGTAAGTAATTTTCTGTCAGTAAATCTGTCCATTTACTTGTACTTGACAGTATTGTTATAACGTCAGTTGGTAAATTAAAAATTGAGACCATGTTAAGAAACGTAAGAAATGTTAATGGTAATATGAACAGTGAGCTGTCATCTTTAGCTAAATGTGTGGGGAAAAAACATTGTTTCCTAAAGTCACTCTTAATAGCTACAGCTTGATTTGGATCTGATCCTTTTTGAAGTTATATGGATGAAAGACGAATCTGCAGCTAAATGGAAAGCTGATGGGGTGTTACCAGGATCTCTTGCTTAGTTGCTTGTGATCGTTCAAACTTCACAAGTCCCTTGGGGTGCCTATACATGTGCTACAACACATTATGATTAAAAAAAGCTTTAGTTAAACTGCTCCAAGCACCATTTTGAAATGCTGGATGTGAATATATGAGATGCTGAGCCGTTTTAATTACAGCAGCTCCCAAAAGCCACTCTAATTAAAACACTCTTCTCCCCCCTCCCCCCAGAGCACATGTATAGACACCCTTGGAGATTAAGAATCTGTTTATCCTGAGGCATAGCCTGTCCCAGTCAGGCCAATCTCATACATGCAAACCCAAAAATAGCTGACAAGGCTGCTGTAGGGTTTTCCCTAGCAGAAGCTTGCAACCACATCAGAGACTGAGGTCTTGAGAATGGCCACGTAAGGACACCAAATGCAGCCTCACTGGTGCATTTCTTGGTGTGGGTGGAGCATGCTCATGATCATCTTTCCTGGGGCATGCCACCATTATAGACTGTTTATGTGCAAATGGAATTTCAAGATCGTGCAGGAAGAATGGTGAGTTGCATAGCTTCTTCCTGTGATGCAAACTAGTGAGACAGGTATAACCAAGTGAGTTGGTATAGGGTCCAACTCTACCTGCATTGGGTTTTCTCCTGAAGTTCTCCATAGGAATGAAGATCCCCCAGGTAAAGCCATGACTAGAAGGAGCATATCTGGTCATGGGAAATGAGGGTTGGTAGGGACTTCTTGAGGTCATCTAGTCCAACCCCCTGCTTAAGGCAGAATCATCCCTGACTAAACCATCTTAGCCAAGTGTCTGTCTAACTTGCTCTTGAAAACTTATAAGATATTTGAAAACTATTATCAGATGCCCCCTCAGTTTTCCTTGCTCCAGACTAAATAACCTTTCAGCCTTTTCTCATAAATCTTGCCTCCCAGACCCCTAATACTTTGTGATGTACTGTGCTGGACTCTTTCCAGACTGTCCACATCTTTCTTGAAGTGTGGGGTCCAAAACTGGACACAACACTTCAGGTGAGGCCCCACCAGTGCAGAATAGAATGAAAGAATCACTTTCCTTGATGTGTAAATGGCATTCCTGTTAATACAACCTAGTATGCCACTGGGATCTTTTTGCAAAAAAAAAAGAACATGGTTACTTTGTATTCAGTTCATGGTCGGTTGTAACCCCCAGGTCCTTCTTTGCAGTACTACAGCCTAGCCAGTCATTTCCCAGTCTGTATTTATATATATGCAATTATTCCATCTCACATGCAGGATTTTGCACTTGTTGAACTTCAACTCATTGATTGAAGACCATTGCTCTGGTCTATTTATGTTATTCTGTATTCTAACCCTATTCTGAAATATATGCAACACCCAACTTGGTGTCATCCACAAATTTGCTAAGTATACACTCTATCACATTATCCAAATTATTAAGGAAGATATTACATAATAGTGGACCCAGGACAGACCCCTGGGGAACCATACTTAATACATCCTCCCAACTAGACATTGAAACATTGATTATTTGTTGAGCATGATGATTCAACCAGTTATGTACAGTATTTTCATCTAGCCTGTATTTCCTTAGCTTGTCAAAGAAAATGTTGTGAGAGACAATGTCAAAAGTCTAGCTGAAGTCACACCCACTGCTTTCCTCTGCTATTTACAGAGCCTGTTCACATCCTTTTCCTCACTGGTGGCCTGCAGAAGATGCCCATCATGACAGCCCTCCTGCTGCTCTCACTTCTGACTTTTACCCAGAGGCTTTCAACAGATCTACCTTCCACTTCACACTGCATCTCTAAATACATGTGCATCACCTTTATGTATAGGGCAACACCTTCTCCTTTTCCCCCTTGCCCATCCTTCCTGAACAAGCTATACATATCTCTGGCAGTACTCCAGTTATGTGAACCACCATGTCCCCATAATCCCAATTATATCATAATTCTGTGCTTGTATTAGGACCTCCAGTTCTTCTTGTTTGTTTCCCATACTTCTCACATTAGTATGTAAACATTTCAGATATTTAATAGTCTGTCCTATCCTCTCTCTGAGAACATTGCTAAGGCTTATAGATTCATAGATTGTAAGGGGCAGGAAGGGATCTCGCAAGATCATTGGGTCCAGGCCCCTGCACTAGGCAGGAAAGAAACTAGGATCGGGTGACCCCAGTGAGGTGACTGTCCAGTCTCCTCTTGAAGATTTCCAGGGTAGGTGATTGCATGACTTCTGTGGGGAGCTTATTCCACAGTCTGAACACCCTAACTGTGAAGAAGTTTTTCCTAACTTTAAGCCTGAAATCATCTTCCAGGAGTTTGTGGCCATTACTCTTGGTTTTCCCCAAGGTTGCTCTGGTGAACAACTGTTTCCTAAGCCCTTGATGTATTCCCCTGATATGGCAGTAAGCTGCTACCAAGTCCCCTCTCAGACTTCTCTTTATTAGGCTGAGGAGACCCAAGTCAGCCTTTCCTCATATGGCTCACCTTGCGAGTCTCTGATCACATGGGTGGCTCTTCTCTGGACTCTCTCAAACTTTTCCATATCCTTGTTGAAGTGTGGTGCCCAGACCTGGAAGAAATACTCCAGCTGCAGTCTCACCAGTGCTGTGTAAAGTGGAAGAATCTCTTCCTTCATTTTGTTTGAGATGCATCAGTTGATGCATGACAGAGTATTGTTTGACCTGCTGGCTACAGCATTGCACTGACTGCTTATGTTCATACTATGGTCTGTTATTACCCCTAGGTCCCTTTTAGTCGTGGTACTAGTCAGTTTGGTGCTACCAAGCCTGTGAGTATGTTGGGGATTGTTTGTTCCCAGATGGAGCTCTTTAAACTTCTCAGTGTTGAACTAAATCTGGTTCTGATCTTCCCAGCCTGTCTAGGTCCACCTGTATCTGCAGCCTATTTTCAAGCATAACCATGCTGTCCCATAACTTGGTGTCATCCACAAACCTGGCCAGTGAGCTCTTCACACTCACATCCAAATCATTGATGAAGATGTTGAAAAGCAATGGACCAAGCATGGACCCCTGAGAGACACCACTGGCCACTTCTCACCAGGATGACACAGATCTATTTATTAGGACTCTCTGGGTCCTACCCCTCAGCCAGCTTCATATCCACCTAACTGTTGAGCAGTTAAGCCTTGAATACTCCCATTTTCCTGTGACACCATCATGGGATACCAGATCAAAGGCCTTTTGGAAGTCTAGTTATACAATGTCTACCTCCTCTCCTTTATTCAGGTGGCAAGTTACCTGGTCATAGACGGAGATGAGATTGGTAAGATAAGACCTGCCCATGATGAAGCCATGTTGACTGTTGTTCAGAATCCTACCTTCTGCAAGCATATTGTACGTAGACTCCTTGATTAATTTTTCCAGGATTTTTCCTGGGATAGAAGTTAAGCTAATGGCCTATAGTTGCCCAGGTCCTCTCTCCTCCCCTTCTTGAAGATAGGAACAACATTGGCCCTCTTCCAGTCTTCAGAGACCTCCCCCAAACATGAGTTTTGGAAGCATTTCACCAGAGGTCCCATGATGACTTTGGCCAGCTCCTTCAGCACTCTCAGATGAAATTTATCCAGTCCCACTGACTTATAAATGTACAATTTTTCTAACTGATCACACATAAGCTCTACATCAACAGTAGGAAGGCAGTCATTCCCACCATGCCCATTCTGAACCTCATCTAGTATAATTTTTCCCTTAGGCCAATGAAATATCGAAGCAAAGTAGTCATTCAGGAGTTCATTTTTCTCCTGTCAGTAACCACCTGTCCTGAATTGTTAAGCAATGTCCCCTTGCTTCCATTTGTTTTCCTCCTGTTCCCCACACACCTAAAGGAGGACTTCTTATTGTCCTTTATTTCTGTTCCTAGTTTAAATTCAGTTGCCACCTTAGCCTTTCTAATCTGCTCACTTCAAGTGCAGGCTGTTGTTGTATAGTCCTCCTTGAGAACTGTCCCAAGCTTCCATTGTTTATATGCCTCATTCTTCTTTTTCCAAGAGGACCATGATATTCCTATCAAGCCAAGAGTGCTTCCCAGTCCTTCTGCTACCTTTCTTCCGTATGTGAATAGACTTATTTTGTACTTTGAGGAATGACCACTCTTCATGCACTCCTTTCACCTTTGGTCCCTGGTCCCATAGCACTTCCCCTACTATTGCCCTGAACCTGTTGAAATTCACTTTTTTTGAAGTCCAAAACTTCAACCCTGCTAGCTGATTTGCCTGCCTTGCAATAGACAGTGAACATGATGGTTACCTTGCTAGTTTTTTTCCAGGTTCCAAAGCTCTTTACTTACCTCTGGGCTTTTGTCTCCATCCCTCAGTGAATCTAGTTGAAAGGCCTCCTCATTAGGTTAGTAAACCTGTATGCAAAGACACGCTTCCTTCTGTTTGTCAGGTAGACCCCATCCCTTTCCAATAATCCATCTTACTAGAACACTATCTCATGGTCAAAGAAACCAAAGCCCCGCTGCCAACACCATCTATGCAGTCCCGTATTGATCTCCTGGATATGTCTGCTCCCAGCTGGGCCTTTAACCTTGACTGAAAAGATCTATGAGAACACCACCTGGACTCTTGTCCCCTCCCCCCTTGCATCCAGAGGCATGTAATCATTTCAGTCTGCTCAAGGTTGCCCCTGGCAGCATGATTAGTATCACATGGGGAAGCAGCATGGGACAGTTGTATAGGGGCCAGATGAGTTTGGGCAACCTTTCTGTGACATCTCTGATGCAGGTTCCTGGCAGGCAAAAGACCTCCTGAGCCAAAAGTTCGGGCCAGCAGATGAATGACTCCATGCCCTGCTGAAGGGAGTTGCCAACCACTGTCACCAATTACTTCCTCTTGGTAGCAGTGACGAAGTGCCAGCTCTGTTTGGTTTCCCTATTAGGGTTTTAGGCCTTCCTAGTCAGCAAAAACTATTCAGCCTATAAGGAATTCCCACTTTGAGAGTCTGTCTATACAGGAAAATTACTCCAGATGAAGGCAGCATGTGAATTTAAAATAGAATTGCAATGTTTAGGCTAGTTTGATCAACTTCCAAAGTGAATGAAACCAGTTTGGCTGAAGGCACTTTTATTCAATGAAAAAGAGTGTCTATGCACAAAGTTATTCTGCAGTAGTTATTACAGTAGATAACTCCATGCATAGACAAGCCCTTTTTCACAGGACAAAGTGCTACTGTATGTAGCAGGCAGAGCCTTTCCTCCTGTGGAACAAGTAAGTTTTGGACTGGGAAATGAGAAACAATGGACATATCTATATGTGCACTTTAATGCACAGTATCCTATTTTACTGTGTATTAAAGCATCAGGTCAAAAACCATGATAGTATACTAATGCGCAGTAAAAATAGGCTACTATGCATTAAGCATTACTAAAAAAGTGTATACTTTCACTACTGTGCATTAGGATAGCCCAATGTGCACTTATTTAGTACTTCACATTCAAGGTACTAAATTTAATATGCATTAGGAAAAGCACATTCATGAATGTTTAGATGCATACAGTGAGAGACTGACTACATTTGCACATAGAGAGGAAAGGGGAGGAGGAGTCAAGCAGATCAAGGCCTGCTTGCTCCCTCCCCTCTTGTAGATAGTGTCTTTATTCCTCCCTTCTCCATCCCTACAACCACAGGTCTGGGTCAGTGGTGGTCTTGAGTCCCCTGCTCAAGCTGTCTCCACTGCATTTGAGACTGTCCAGCAGAGGTGTGCTAGGACAGGAGTATGACTGGTACTAGGACTATGTGGAATTGAGATGTATGGCTGTAGAGGAAGGGGCACAGGCCAATGAATATAGATTTAATTTGAGTACGGTGGAGGGGATCAGGAGGTGCTGGATGTCCCCTGCCATCAAAGAGTGCAATTTATATACATGCATGTTATTTCATGCAAATTTAAAATCTGTCCATTTTGGTCACTAGATGTCAAAGCTCTAATAAGCAAAGTCTGTAAGAGAAAATGTGTGGTATTGATTATCCAAGTTAGTTGCATGCAATTATTGTCACAATTATGCAGAGACTTACATGAGTCCTAGATGAATGTGTCTCTGCCTGGTTTAGGACTCCTCAGTAAAAAGTTGCCAAGCTAGAAAAAGCAAAACACTGAGGTGTATACCATTACCTTAGCAGTCCCAATGATTTCACTGATGCAAAAAGTTTGACATAGGATGTTACCTTGATCACAGACAAGGGTCTGCTGATTAATGCAGATGACCGATGTTGGGAATAGTTGAAATTTTTCAAATTTTCAAAATGCTGACAGGGCTTCTTTTTTCAGTTACATTCTTACTATTTCTAACTAATGTATTGGAGCTAATCAAGATATTTCAAGAAATCAAAATGTTGACTAAAGCTTTTCTGTGATCTCTCACTGGCCACAGAAGCTGACTCTCCAGGGACTCATCCATCTCTATGTGTAACAGTTGCAGGGATTGGGATTAGATATGTATGAATAGTCATCTTTCATCTTAAAGGCTAAACCAAAACCTCAAGAAAATAATTTGGGATTGAGATTGGGATAAAGAAATTGTCAAATTCTCCCCACCAAAATGAAAATCCTCAAAAAAATTGGTTTTGATTAAGAGAAACATTTTGTTTGATATGACAGAAAGTTCTTTGCTCTGCTTGTTTGATTTCAAAAGAAATGTATCTGAAAACATCATTTTGGACATGCCAAACTGAAACATTTAGATTCTTTTGGGGGGTGGGGGTAAGCTTTTTTTTTTCCCCCAGATGAAACCATCTGCTAAATTTGGATTAAATTACAGAATAGTTATGGTCAATCCAAAACTGCATTTCAGAGTGAATAAATTATTCGTCTGAAACATTCCCCCCAGCCAGTGGTGCATACATGGGGGCCTGAGGGCTCTGGCCCCCTTCAGAAAGAGGGCTGTCACCTGAAATGCGTAAAACTATCCTCATGTCTATCATCCTACCCTCCACCCCCCCAGCAAAAAAAATCTATGTCCACCTCTGATCTGGTTGGGGGCATTATCAGTTTCAGAGTGGGAGAAGGATTTTTTTCTTCTACTTGTCCCATAGAAAACCTTTGAGAAGTAGCTGGGGTTAGGAATGGATGAGAAGGGTTAACAGCACATGGTTTCTTTCCCTTGGAAATACTGGAGATTAATGCACTCAGGAAGACATCTTCCCAGGTGTCCTCTTCTATGTAGCTTTGTACTTCTTTTTTTTGCATTACACCTTAATCAATTCTGCACTGTTTGGGGCTCTGTAGAGAATGTCACTTGATCTTTGGGTCCGATTCCTTGCCTGAGTTTCTTCTGCAACTGATTTTTTTGGACTTGGGTTGCTGTACATGTGCTTCCTTCTAGTGTGCCCCTAGATATTTATAAAGTGTGATCTTTGAAGTTGATGTAATTAGAAAGGCATGTCCTAAGAAGCTATAGTGTGATTTAGACGAATCGGTTTTATTCTTTCATCCAGCAATGAATGGGCTTATGGAGGAAGCAAATTTCTGTGGGGGTGTTTTTTAAACCCAGAAACTAAATCTAAAAGCTGTTACACACAACAGTTTAGTAAGAATTGTTAGTGGGGTCTTGGTTTATTGAAGGGAATTGGTTAACCTGGTAACTCTCACACTCCCCAGTAAACTGATTAATTAGGGCTCAGGTGTTCCTCACTAGGACACAATGATCCCTGGATGTCTGCCTGTATGCCAGGATTTATTAAAATGATAAAGAAAGTTACAAAAGGAGAAGATCCTGCTTACTATGTACAGTGCAGAAGAGAAGAAAAAAGGTTAATCAACAAATCATAATCATAAAAATGAATGCAAGGTCCTCCTGAAAAGCAGTTATTTCTCTGGCAATTTCATTTAGCAATGGCAGGCTGTGCTCTTGAGTCACGTTTCTTGCAGAGGCGCAATTAGCACCAAGATGGCCTCATTATGTCCTATCAAATGTAAACAAAATACAGGAAAATTGCCAAACAGAATGAATTTGCATGGAATTGTTTTATTAATGCAATTTATGTTAATTTAATCTTAGCATAAATCTTTAAGGATATTTCCTGTATAATAGCATTGCCACCAAGCCTTTACAATGTATTGATCAGAAAGGTTTGGTATCTCCACCGTGCTTTGAATATAATTTTGGTTGCAGCTTGTTATACAACATCTCCTTGAGATTGGCCCTCCTGATAATTAGAATGGGTTGAAAATTTTCAAAATCTCAATTTGTGATTTATATTATATTTTTTGTAAAGTTTCACATTTTTTACAAAAAAAAAGGACATTTTACTACAAACATTAGTAATATTCCCTTCTTTATCCCCTTGTTCCGGCCAGCTCTGTGACTGTTCTTTAGCTTTTACCTAAGCCCCACAGCTATTTGGATTTAGAGGAAAACTTATCCCTGGGATCCTCCCTTCCAGTGAGTTGATCAGAACACAATGCCTAGGATTATTTCCAGAAACAACCACCAACTCCTCATGCAGAGGTAGGATCAAAGACTTTAAAATTAGACATATGTTATTATTCATTATTACCATACTTATTTGAAGATAAGATGACCCCCCCAATAATTAAATTCTATATATAGAAAATTTATAAATTTGTTATAACTGTCCAGGTGTAGAATCTAATTACTGGAGGTTTGCCTCACTTTTGTCCCCCTTCCACTCCTGCAGCAGGGAAAATAAAATGGGGGGAGGAGAAATAACAAGTAACCCCCTTGCCCTCCTCCAGCGTCTTCTCCCTGTAGGCTCTTTCCCTCTCCTTACTGCCAGACCCAGCTCTCCATGAACACACTGAAGATATCAAATTTGAAAATACTGACATTGAAATAGCAATTTTCTAGCAATTTTCATATAAACAAATTATTACAGGTGCCTATAGCCTTAGTTCATCTAGAATTTACACATTTTGCCTTTTTGAAAACTGCTGCGAGTTTTAACACAGGTACTCTACAAACACATGTTTATAGTCACTTATATATAGTACAAATAAAGCAAAAATATTTATTTCTGTGTGTGTGTGTGTGTACACTTCCGCCAACCCATCTTGTAATGGCTGTGGTTCACTTGACAATCCATAAATGAAGTTTTACACATTACAGTTACACCGTTCTTGTGCCCATTACAAAACCACATTGTGCACCTACATACCCATGCACTCATTTTCCTGTCACCATCTCCTTTAACTTTTTGAAATTTACAATTTATTTTTTTTTTAAGTTGCAAGTCTCAGGCCAAGTCAGTCAAATTAGGTTTGAATTTTATCCACTGAGCAGAGCTTAGTCGTTTAGGTCCATGTGGTATTACTACCAGCAAGCAACTTCCCTCCCAGACCCTTCAGCCTGGAGTTTCAGATACTCCCAAATAGGAGTGTGCAAAATTTCATCGCCTGTTTTGTTTCGACTCATTTCAAGCTCGAAACAGCTAAGTCAAAATGAAACAAAAGGCTTCAAAAACAGCCTCAAAACTAAACTAGGGCAGTCAAAACTTTTTGAAAGTTTTAAAATGTTTTGAGTTTCAAAGCTGAAGTTGGGCTTGCTTGCAGGGAGACAGAAAGTAAGGAGAAGGAGGGGAAAGAATGGGGAAGGACTGCTCTGATATTGGGTGTGTAGGTGACCAGTGACTGTGATCCTCCCCTGTGGTCCCTTCCAATCCTAGTAACCTGGGGGAGGAATGGAAAAACAGCACAAAAAGCAGCACTGTTTGAGCTGAGCTACTTTCTGTCTTGGGGTCAGTTACTGAGAGTCTTCCAGCAGCATCAGACAACAAAGGCTATCATGTCCTACTTGCTAGCTTGTTTGTAGCAAGTGGGCTTCATCAGTACATTTTGCTTCCTATACCCTTTTATTTTATTATTATATTCATTGATTCCTTTCAATTTATTCCTCCCCAAAAATGCTCTTTTTGTTTTTGATTCTTTTCCCCAAGAAAGATACTAGATTAACCCAAAGGACCTTGCCTGCCAGTGCCATATCCATAGACCAACATCCCTAGCACCTGTCCCCAGTCAGTTGACCAAAAGAAGGCAAGGCTCTGGGTACATCTAAGCCCCAGGGTTGGGGCTGGTAAAGAAAGTTCTCTGGCAGTTGCTGGAGAAGAAGCTCCTGCAGGAAAGGAAAGAAAGGCTCTGTGAGAGTTTGGCTGCCTGAGATGCTGCTCGTGCTACTGTGCTGCTTACATACTTGTTGTTATTTAAAGTGGTGGACTGTACTGAGACTATACGGGAGGAGGAGACCTCATTGGGGAACACTACCATGTCGTGTAGAGGCCCCACTGGTAGTGAGGACGTGCCTTAAACCCCATGCAAAGTTACACGTCACAAGTTTTCCTTGTCAGCAGCTTGAGGTACAGTTTCCTAGAATCCCCTGCACCTGTCTCTTTGAAACCTGACAGGCTTCATGGACTCAGAGGGGGATACTATGCCTGCTGGTTCCACCCCACTGCACCTAAACATATACAAGGGCCATGAGTTTTGCTCTAAGCAGTTTGAGGTGCAGTTTTCCAGAGACCCCTACAGTTATCTCATTGAAACTTGACAGGCTTTGTGGCCTCAGCAGGGGCTACCCTCTCTACTGTTTTCATTCAAATCAGGCAAAAAATGACCAAATTATAGGCATTTTTGTGATTCTCCATTATAGCCTAAGGGCAAAACATCAAAACATTTTCAACAAAATGAAATGGAACAGTGCTTTGAAATGAAACAAAAACAAAAACAAAATGTTGACATGAAACACTGTCCTTTTGAAATGGCGAAATGGAAGTCAAAATGAAATGGTGCTGTTTCACACAACCCTACTCCCAAATCCATGACAGGCATTCTACATGCAGGCCCCAAACCCAGAGGTTTGGGGATTCAGATGCTGCTGAGTCTCATTTACCCTTAACCAACAAGCCAAAGAAGCAGGTTAGGGAAAAATCCCCATCCCATAACATAGGCATGTAGCCAAGATCCTCCCCATTGGGAGGTTATAGTACACACTCATGTAGGGGGGGTACGTTGGGCAGGTTTATACCCTTCACTATGTCATTCAAGGTGATCTGACTTCTGCAGAAAAAACACCTCTAGGTATTTCCCTTAAAAGTGCAAAAAATGTATACATAATGAAGACAAGATATTTTTTTTTTTTTTAGGGAGGGGGGATTGGGAGTGGTTATTAATACATTTCGTATTCCAGGTCAGATTAGACAAATCAATTCCAAATCGTATCAATTGAGCAGAATTCAATCATTCCAAAAACCATATTAATTGAGCAGGCAGAACTCAATCATTCTAAACACCATGTATGGTGCTGCAGCTGGCAAGCATCCTCTATCCCAGACCTCTCATCCTGGAACTTCAAATACTCCCAAATCCATTGGCAGGCATCCTACATGCAGGCCCAAGCCTGGAGATCTTGGTGTTCAGATGCCCCCAGATACCAAAGGCAAGCATCCTCCAACCCAGACTCTTCAGTCCAGGACTTCAGATACTCCCTATATTTAATCTTAGCTCACAAGAGGCTGATAATGAAAAAAAGCCAGGGTTATGAATGATATTAGTCTAAAGCCCGAAAGCTCATGATTTATCATATAGTTCATTATGCTAGTCAACAGTCAACAGTTTCAAGCTATGGTGACCCCCCAGCTCAGAACTACTCAGTATGTATGTGTACTGCAGATACCTTCAACAAAGGATTCATGTGCTCAGGGATGGATAAACACATAGGGAACCTAGACACATGCCTAGGGTCCTGAGCTGTGAGAGGTCCCACTCCTTCCCTTCACAGTGGCAGTGTGAATGGCCCCATCCACTTCCCTTTCCTTCCCTTCTCTTCTCCTCCCCTCTGCCAGCCTTGCTGCCACAATCGCTGTTTCCTAGCAGTGGTTCTGAGACCTACTCCCTGCAGGTGGCAGCACTGGAGTGGGAAGGAGGGTCTCGACTAGCCCAAGGCCCACAAGCTCGTTTGCCTAAGGTCCACTAAAGAGTTAATCCATCCCTGCATATGCTAATTAGCCCCACACTCATGACTGGAACTGGTGTCCTTGTCATGAGTACTGAGATCATCCAAAAAGTTTTTATGCAGATGGGGCCTAGGACACCATGGTCTGACTCTACCTCATGGAGGGAGGGTCTATGCTAATAATATGTGACAGGCTGAGAGAGGAGGGTGGGGAAGCAGAGGGATTCTGGGTGAACTGTTTGGAGCCCTGTTTGGTGATGTTTGCAAGACACTTAAGACCGGTGGAGAAACAGGGATCATTGGATATGGGAAAGAAACAAACAGTGCAACTTAGCTGTGGGAGTGAAGAAGAAATTGAAATGTATGCAATGTAGTGGCTCACCATGACTGAAAAAAGAGTTGGTACTGAGGGGGATTGCATGCAATGAAAGAATGAATGAATGAATATATTTTTATTCAGCTGGGCTGTCCTAACCTATCCTTGTGTCTTTGCATTGTTGAAGAGGGTGGGTGAGTTGGAAAAGGGGAGGGAGTCGGGCTGGGCAGCTGGGGGAAGTGGCTACGGGGGTGGATTAAAGACGAGGGGCTTCAGGACATTTAGGAAGGGTCGGGCTGTTTGCTAGAGTGGATCCAGGAGGTCAGGGGCAATCGAGGACTGATTTTGTGCTGGTGTTGGAGGGGTTGGAGATCCGCAGGAAAAAACTGATTGATGTGAGTTTCTTGGATCATCGGGTGCTGTGGGTAGAGGTGGGCATTGGGCAGGGGCTCAAGCAGGGGAAAGGAGTCTGGAAACTTAATACCTCATTACTGGATGATCCCCAGGAATGCATT